>MNCI01014438.1:1256683-1285073 GCA_015680685.1 Gnetum montanum
TTATACACACTAGAGCATTCTCTTTACCATGCATAATCCCTCGATCAATCCCAATCCCCATAATTTCCATCTCCCAATCCAACTACAAGCTCCATTTCCCAATCCCAAGTACTTTTGAACACAGTGCGATGACACCTGGCCAAGTGCTCAAGGATAATGTTTGCACCTTGTTTGCTTGTGGTGTTTTGTACTTCTTTGTCGACGCCTCTAGGGTCAATTCCTCCAGACGTCAACAAAGAGGGGCCAATGAAACACCACAAAAATTTTGGCTAACACTTGAAGACAGAAATTAAGCTAAGTCATGTTGGTTCTCAGCATGACCAAGCTTGAAAGCCTCAGAATAGCATCAAAAGAAGTCAAAGTGAGCAAGTAAAAGTTCCTTGGGACCCACAGAAGACTACGAGGACATCTGGCCTCAAACTTGGCAAATCTTGAGCTCAAAATACTTGGTTTTCACTAAGTATGTATCCTGTACGCTGGCCTACACATGCCCAGCGTAAGGCCCAGCGTACAGCAACTTTTGGGGCTCAAAAACTCCTCAAAACACGCTAAAATCAAGCGTCTGGACCCCCCGGAACCTTCCCCAAGGTTCCCAGCAGGTCTCAGGTACTTGAAAATTAAATTTTGGGCTCCGAATGATGGTCTTCCATTCCTGCACGCCCGGCGTATACGCCCTGCGTGCAGCCAGCGTACAGCAACTTTAGGGCTCCAGAAATGCATCAAAACGTGCCAGAATCGAGCGTCTGGACCCCCCAGGACCTTCCCCAAGGTTTCCAGCAGGTCTCAAGCACTTGAAAATTGAATTTTGGGCTCTGAATGATGGTCTTCCATTCCTGCACGCCCGGCATATACGCCCGGCGTGCAGCCAGCGTAGACAGACTTTCGGGCCCCAAAAATGCATCAAAATGTGCTAGAATCAAGCGTCCAGACCCCCTAGGACCTTCCCCAAGGTTCCCAGCAGGTCTTAGGCACTTGAAAATTGAATTTTGGGCTCCGAATCATGGTCTTCGATTCCTGCACGCCCGGCGTGTACGCCGGGGTTTGGCCAGCGTAGACAGACTTCCGGGCTCCAAAAATGCATCAAAACGTGCCAGAATCGAGCGTCCAGACTCCCCAGGACCTTCCCCAAGGTTTCCAGTAGCTCTTGGGCACCCAAAAATCAATTTTTGACCTTAAAATGAAGCATTTTCATGTGTATACGCTGTGCACATTTTTGGCTTACGCTGGCATGCTATACGCTTACGCTGGCATCCTCTACGCTCAGCATCCGCAGCGTGTACGCCCAGCGTAGACGCCCAGCGTAGATGCCCAGCGTGTACACCCAGCGTGTACGCCCAGTGTATATGCCCACGTGTCTCCCAGTCCGATTTTCCCGGTAACCCTACCCCTATAAATAGCCCAGTTTTCTGCATTTTCTTGGGGGCGACAAAAATTTCTAACCAGAGCCTAAAACCCTCTACGCTGGAAGTCCTGTACGCCGAGCACAGTCTCTACGCTCCACCTACAGTGTCCCAGCCGAGTCATTCCTACACACGCCGGGGCCTTTCGTCCGCCTTGTGTCAAAGCCACAACTGCGTTTGGACCGGTGCACTTTGTAATCAATTCTTAATACAAAACAGTTTACATTTTGCTCTGATTTATTGCAGTTTTCTTCATTTTTCAGTTTACGTTTACAGGCTCATTTACGTTATCATGCTTGTTTACGGTTTACATTTAACGTGCATTGTTTACGTATAACCCAACGTGTTGTAGTGGCAAACGTTGGGGAAGTCCTTGTTTGATCCGCGTGCGGACCATTCAAGGCACTCTGCCTTCGTCCGTTCCAGCTTGCCCTCAAGCGGAGGTAGGGTCAACCGTGCTTGTCCGCAGATCTTTCGGTGCTTGTAACGTTCCAGCCTCGCACCGACGATTTCGGTCAGCACAGCCATCCCTTCCACTACTATCTTCTAGTCAAACCTTCTCTTCTCTTCTACCCCCTTCATTGTCACCACAACCCTATCACAGCCCACACCATCTTAAGTAATGGGAAACCATCCCATGTTTTCAACCAATTAATACATAGTCCCTTCAACTTCATTTCTAGTCCCTCTCCCTTCCCAATCTATTCTAGGATCATACCCAACATTAGTCATAGCTACACTGCCATACGTGCACACTGTCATAGCTACAACTGCATGTGAGTTCTGCTCCTATTCCCTCGTCTACATCCATCCTACCACCAGTAGTAGATCCACTCTCAACCATGTGGTGAGCACCAGCCGCTTCTCTCCCTATTACGTAACCCTCTTAGATGTTGTATTACATGCAACCCCAAGTGTACTAAGTCCTTTAGGTGGTGCAACCAAACATAGGGCTATGGTCCACCTTGCCAACTGGGCAAGTAGCCAACCCCATGATGCTAGTAGTAGCCATCACCCCAATAGCACCATCACCTGGGTTGTAGAACACCCAAGTAACACCACTTACTGGAGTAGCCCAAATAGTGCCTCCCATGGGATAGGCCACCATCCCAATAGTGTCATCCATGATGGTTTCTCAAGCAGTTCTGCAACCTTCTGCAACATCCCTGGGTTTGGATCAAGCCTTCCAACTCATCTAGACCCTCACTGAAGAAATCAAACAGCTAAAGGCCATCGGTTCCAAGATAGTTCAAGTCATGGACTTCTACCATGATGACCTAATCAGTCTAGCTATCCCCATGCTCATGCTGCCCCCTAGGATGCCACTCCCCTAATTTACAAAGTACAATTGGGAGGGTGACCCAAACATGCACTTAGTAATGTTTAGGTCTAAATCTTTGCTATTGCAACCATGGCCTCACACCATCATCCACATCTTTGGCATATCTCCAATAGAAAAAGATCTAGACTAGTATTGTGCACTCCCACATGCCTTTATCTCAACCTTGGAGGAGCTACTAAGTTAGTTTGTAACCTGCTTCAAGTACAACTTGAAACCGGAGGTCACATTGGACCAGCTGATGAGCGTTACGTAGGACCCGCTAAGATCTGTGCAAAGATTCATACAATGGTGGAGAACAACATTAAACAAGATACATGAATTGATTACCAAGGCTTACTTGTTGGCCATCTTTAAGGGAGTAGTAAATGACTTCATTAAGTCTAAGCTCTACTACCTAGTCCCACTTTCCCTCAACCAAGCCTTTGCTCAAACGAAGAGCATCCCAGATGTGGCCAAAGCTAGTAGGGATCTAGCCTTTGTCACCTATAAAAATGCACACATGAAGAAAGAAAAAGAGAAGGACAAGGCTACAATAACAATAGTGGCTACTGTGGCAAAAGAAACCAAGCCCCACAATAGAAATAACAAAAAGGTTGCTATAACACCCAATGCTCCTGCTAACACCACACCTGGCTCTAGTAACACAAGACAGTTCTCAACATCAACACCTATGGCAAAAACCTAGGCAAGGCCCAACTTTGAGCACAAGGATCACTCCAAGTATACCTCCTTACCCATTAAGCCTTCAAAACTTTTGAAGTAACTATTGGGAGCCGGGTGTATACAACATAAATTGATGTCAGAGGAGGAAATCAAATGCCATCAAAGGTACTATGAAGTTCTATAGAACCCCTCCTTAGATATTCCTAATAAACCTCTAGTGCCTAATAATTTTAGGCTAGAACATTTCTATGACTATCACCAACTGTGTGGTCATGATACAAACTACTGTTTAGCATTGAAAGACGATATCCAACACATGATTGATTAGGGCAAGCTAGTCCTAGATGAGATCAGTCCCATCCACCCGAAAAACCAATCAATGCATGCTTACAAAGACCCCCTCAATGCTAAAATTGTCAATTACACAATCAACACTATCAGCATTGAGAATAACCCTAAACTACCACAGCAACCATTCGTGATGCACGTGCCTCCTCGTAATGCAGAAACGCTAACAACAACAACATCGCAAGCCCCACTTGTCCTTAAAGTTCCTCATTAGACATCCCCCTCATCCTTTGTGCTCAGAGTTGTACTATCACCCACACCAACACAATAGGCACCATTTTTCATTAAGGTGCAAAAACATGCAAGCCCCTCTACCACCCAAAGCCAGGAAACAAAAACTACACCACAGCCTCCTCATTCAAAAAAGTGTGAAGAGCATTTAGCAGATAAAACGGCTAGGGAACACACCACGCTAGGTCCTACTAAGCCTACCCCCTTGTCTGTAGTCCCTATGACCTCTTCATCATTAGCTATTGGTGGCAGCGTACATACACAATCGATGCTCAATGAGCCAAAAAAGCTAGTTAGTCAACCCAAAATCACTCGCCCTCAAGAGATTTGTCTTCTAGGATGAATAGAAGAGGAAATGGTTAGCAAAAAACAAGATGATAGGTAGGACTTTATCAATTCCCTTACACAAGTCAAATAGGCCCTGAAGAAGAAAAACACAACTTTAAGCCTGTATGACCTAATAATGACTTCCACAGTGCATCGTGAGGCCATGGTTTGCATGTTACTTTCTATCCCAGTTGACAAAAACATGTTGGCCAAAGAGAAAGAAATCCATGCTATCATGCTTTCCTCTACGATTGAAGAACTGTGGACAACACACTTGACATTTCACAATAAGTCCATTAAGGATGACCTTGAAAAGGGTCAGGTGACAATGGCACCCATGTTCATCATAATTTGGGTCGGCCAATACAAGATTCGAAGGGTACAAGTTGATGATAGGGCTACTACCAATGTCATTCCATTTTCCATAGTGGACAAATTGGGCTTGGTTGATCAAATCAAATCCATGACAACTTCCTACCTGAAATCATTCAATGAGGTGTGTGTGGTGGTAAAGGGAACTTTCCACATTAACTTTGTGGTAGGGGACTAGTTCCCCACAAGCATGGTCTTCATTGTGGTGGAAGAAATGCCTGAGTTCAACCTAATCTTGGGGAGGTCATGCTTAGCCCAATTAAGGATTTTCTCTTCACCGATACATCAAGAGATCCATTTACCCTATGCGGGTGAGGAAGTGGTGATCTATGGTGGTGAAATGGCTGCCCAAGCCATAAACAATGTTGACATGGAGTAGGATTCGGAGATAGTAATCATTGAGAATGAAGCATCTATTCATGCTAAAACCCCTTGCTTGATTGATGAGTTGGCCAAAAATGCCAACTCAGATAAAGAAACTACATGGGCTGAGTTGCCTTTTTAGATAGTAGACAATGACATAGAAGAATACCACAACAAATCCTCTCAACCATATGCTTCTCCTAGCCCATGATGGGTTAGGAAACAATTGTGTAATTAGAGATTACCTCTAATTCAATTCCATAAATACTTGGCTTTAACATTTTTTATCTCCTTCCATCTCATTTTTAGCATCACGTTCACTATTTGAATTATGTTCATTTTTTAGCCTCATGATCACTATTTACATTATTTTAATTGTTTACATCATGTCTACTATTGGCATTCTCATTGTGTGTACTATTTACATTATGTCCACTATTTACATCATGGTTGTTGCTTGCATTAATTATCTACCACCTGGCTTGAAATGGCCTTAAATAATTCCCATAGCCCAAAATGGCCTTAAACTATTCCCATAGCCTAAAATGGCCTTAAACTAGCACCATGGCCCAAAATGGCCTTAAACTATTGCCATGGAATGGGATGGCCTTAAACTAGCACCACGACATAGAATGGCTTAAAACTAGCAACAAGCTGAAATGGCCTTAAATTAGCACCGTGGCCTGAAATGTCCCTAAACTATTCCCACGGTTTGGGATGGCCTTACACTAGCACCATGGCCCAGAATGGCCTAAAACTAGCAATAGCTCGAAATGGCCTTAAACTATTACCATGGCCTGAGATGGCCTTAAACTAGCACGATGACCCAGAATGGCCTAAAATTAGCAAAGGCCCAAAATGGCCTTAAACTACCATCACAGGCCACTAAGGCCTAAAATTGGCAACTCAACTTCTCAAAAAATAGACAAAAATAAAAATTTTTATCATTAAGCAACAGCCCGAAATGGCCTTAAATTAAAAAAATAGGCCCTCAAGGGGCCTAAACACATTTAAAAAATAATAATAATATATTAACCAAAAATGAAATAAATTATTTTACATTATGTTCTTTATCAAATTTCAGTCCATACAATAATGTTCACAAAAAATAAAAATATTTTTTCTGCCATGCTATAAGTCCTCATTAGCATCATCATTTCCTATTCCACTAGGTTCTACGCCTCCATTCGGATCCTATGTAAGAAAAATAATAATAAATCAAAACTACGAAAAGGGTTTCATAAAATCAAACATGACATAATAAAGAATGACTAACCTGAGATGGCCCCATGTTCATTTTGGAAGGTATCTTATCCATGCCAGCCACTAGACATTTTAGGATCTCCTCCTTAGTGAGGTTGGCCTAATTTTCCTCCCCCAGATCAATGCTTTCCGTAACTTTCCCTTTCTTCACAGCTGTCCATCTAGGTGGTCCTGGGGAAAAGGTGGTGATGGTGGTCTCCTTGGCATGTAAGGTCATTTCTCTTTCAGGATACTCACTGACCACCACCTATTGCATGAACTTCTCATAGGCCCTAGAAGCATCAATGACATCAAGGAATAGCTTATGGGTATGAAAATCAATGGAAGCATCCCAATATTGTTTACGATAGGTGGCATGTTCCATTTTGTACATGTGCTTATGGTTCTTTTGTGCCTATCCCCATTTGTACACCTTTGCACTATAGTCCTTCTAGTCTTGGTTCTTCTAGACCAGGAGGTCCATCTGCATGCTTTGTTCAATAATCTTGTGAGTGGCCTCACTCTTACTCCATATGACCATCTAGTATCTTGCATAGTCGATCATAGCCATATGCCAACTATTATTGCAAGTGTCATGGGCCAATAAAAACTCATTTTTGGACCGAAGGTCCTCCAACTCAGTGGCTTGGTTGGCCTTCTCTTTCTCAAGTTTTTCCACCCTCTTCTAGAGGTCCTCATTAACACACCCACACTCCCATAAAGAGCATGCTGAGTACAATGCACATTTATTGGTTTTCTCGTATATGTGACGAGGCATCTCAACTACCTCTAGAGGAAGTTTAGGCACTGCATCAACCTTGAATACTTATTAGGGATCCCACTTGAGATGAGAAGCTATCAATCACACATGGAAAAGCGTTAGTCACACTTCCATAGAAAAAAAGTGCAACAACTTAGAGAGCCTAACGTAGTAATCTCAACATACCTATCTTAGGATCAATTTTCCTTAGGCGATCGATCATGTCATCGACCACCCCCTCCATAAAGGCAAATTTATCGATGGTCTCGGTCCATGGTCAAATATGAATAGAGGAAGAATGATTAGGGACATTAATAGTGGTGTCTATTGCACAATAAAACATGTTAGCAATTATGGAGAGGAAAAAAATGAAGTTGAAAAATAATATTAATGACAATGCAAAGCTCCTACCCAGCAAACCCTCAAGGGTGATAGTGAGGGGATCGCCCATCGACACTCTATCAAGCAAGCGATCAAACTCACCAGCATCGAATTGCAACCCTTCCCCTTCTAGCTAACTCAAAAGTGTGGTGGCATCCTCAACACTCATATGCCTCTTAGGTACTAGGGCACACTCTGTGAAAGGGTCATCAGTAGTAGCGACCTCTTCCTCTACAATGAGGGCCTCCTCCTCTACCATCGGGGCCTCTTCTTCCTCTACAGTGGGCATCCTTGCTTTAGGGGCCAAAACCTCTTCTTCTTCTTCTTTTTCTAATAAACATGTTCAAGATAAGTAGGACACTCCAACATAAAATGAATGCTACACTGTGCTACGATAATCAAACAATTAAGCACACTTACCAATGGTGGGTTGCACCTTGTGAACCTTGATTCACAACTTCCTTTCTCTTTCTTCAGTAGTATGGGGAGGTTCTTCCACTGGATGAGATTTTTTCCATTGGATCTTGGTCTTCACCAACTCTTCAATGAGATGTTCCCCCCTTAACACATTGCTTGTGTTGATGGGAGGTGCCTCTCCAACGCTATCTTAGGCATGAAAGGGTCATGCCACCTGATCCCTCATTGTTATTAAAAGAGATTCCCCAATAGCTTTTGGGGGGTCTTGGGATCAGGTGGTGTAGAACACCTGGTAAATCTATGGCTTAGATATCTAGTTATGATCCTACTGTACCTAGGCACCATTTTCATGGACCACCAAAAATTCCATGAACTATCGCAGGTAAGCTATGAAGAAGGCATAGTGAACGTTGAAACGTGCATCAAGCTTCTCACGAAGCTTAACCATTTTTGCATGCAAGCCCTTAGAAAGGTACTTGGCCTAGTTATAATGGGTCCCTTCCTCCATGACCTCCCTTGTGATCCAAGCCTACTCTACTCCAAGGATCTTTCCTTGGAAGAGTAGCTTTGGGAAGGCATGGGTCTAGAAGACAGGGTAAACTATTTGGGCCACTGCTAGCTTGACCTTATGGCTATAAATCCCCTTTCGGTCCTTGGTTGTCCCTAGCCATTCCTCAATATCCCCTTCATGGTTTGCATCTTTTCTAGACTTTTCCCCTATAGGTAGACCATCAGAAGGAACACTGAAAAGGTCCGAAAAAATTTTGTCATTAATTTCAAACACCACCTACACATTATGAACCTGTGTGTAGAATTGATCAGCCTTTTCAGAAAAGGAATTAGCTAGGGAAAGAATTTTTGTAGCTAGGACACTTGGATTTATTGCTAGGAATAAATCCATGAGCTCAGCCTCCTGAATGTTATGAACAAGGATAGCTCAGGCCCCATTGCAAAGCCAACGCTGAGTATCATTCACCTCCTCGTACTTGAAGAAGAGGTTGGTTTCATCGCGTCTAGAGGTAATCACTATAACCTCTTGGGATTCGCTTGCTACTAAAAAGATCAACAAAAAAATTAGCAAAAAAAATGGCAAAGGCAACGTCAATCACTTGAACACTCATAAAAAAATACATAACTTAACATACCAAGTTTGAATGGCATATGAAATGGTGGAATTTCCACCAAAACGTCTTCTATGGTAAGTGGTCGATGATTGTTCCATTTGCTATCCAACCAACCAAGCTCCTTACACTTCAAATAGAACTTGGCATACTTGGCTGGGTACATTCTAAAATCAAGCCCAAGTTGTTCTATGACACTAGCATGCATGTTCCCGGTAGAGGAGAACTCTTACAAAGCCATTTGGGCCAACGCCAATGTATCCATGTTTCCGTGAAGGCCATCCTTGTCAATCACAAATTTGGTAACATGCAAAGTATGATAAGCATTTTTGACCATGCAAGATGAACAATACAACATGATTGAAACATCTTCATAGGACTCACCTATTGGCACAATAAACCATCCAAGGTGGATTCTAGAAGTAGGTGCCCATGTGATGGGCAACAAACAACATGTTGTATTTGTGGTAGCATTTGAATTCAGGCATGTTCCAAATCCAACTTAAGCATCTTAGGCCCCTTGGGCACTGACTTAAGCCTTTCCTCCCTTCTCCCTTAATCAACCCATCAGCCATGAACTTCAAGATGCCCTGGTTTTCCCTAGGCAACAACATTTCAATGACCACAACAGCTATTTCGATCAACAAGTGTGACCACACTATCACACTAAAGTGGCAAAGGAGGAACTCTAGAAACTCTAAAGCATCCTCCTAGAACCAAACTACCTGATGCTTCACCCATGCTTGGGGAGGAGGGACATTGGCCATGGGTTTACTCAGGCAACATAGGATGCTTACCACTTCTAGCACAATCAGGATGGATTTCAACATGACCCTGCATGACAAAGCACCAAATGTTAGCACTGTATTCAAGTGACGATTACAGATGTAGCGTAGCATGACCCTCCACTTACAAATTTTCCCTTAGGCATGAAACGGTAAGTCCTCGGTACAATAAAATAGAACCAAGTGTTGTATGCATTGTAGCAGGATGTTACACATAGCGTAGCATGGTAGGAACACCCTGCACAACGTAGAGGCTACGTAGCATGGTAGACATGTCCTCTACAACGTAGCATAGTAGCCACACTTTGCATAATAGTGATAGCTATGTTACGTGTAATGTAGCAAGTCAACCGCACCCCATGTAGCGTAGCAAAGTGGCAAGTATGACAAATGCAACAATGTGACAAGTGTAAAAATATAACAAGTATGACAAGCACAACATGTAATAAGTATGGCAATGCAAAATAATGCAACAAGCATTGCAATGTTGCAAATTTAGCAACGTAGTAGTGTAGCAAGTTTAGCAACATAACAGCATAGCAAATCTAATAGTGTAGCAGTGTTGCAAGTCTAATAGCATAGCAGCATGATAGGCCTGTTAGCATGGAAGCATAAAAGAATTGCCAACATAGGAGCATAGCATAACAAAAACTAAAATGTAACATAGTCTAACAATCACAATTTCCAGAACAACATGGCCTAAGAAAAATACTCACAGTGTTCCTATTGCCCCAGCCTTGCCTCGTTGCATGAAAGATGACAAAATAAAATGCAAACCAAAAGAAAAACTTCCACTACATATGCTACACTATGCTAGACACATGCAACCAAACCTAAACCCCTCTATAATGCCACATCAGCCATTAACAATGGTGGTTAGGGCAGTGCCATGCACCAGCTATAGCATAGCAACCTCCATGACCACGGAAACCAAGGTAATAACAACAGTTATAGGGTGGAAATATTAACAACCGTAACAACCAAGATGTGGTGATCACAACGACAATCCCACTTGACACATTACACAAAGAAAATGAGGGTAGCATAACACTTACCAGGTGGATGTATCCTTTGGCCTTTCCTCAACGTGTGCCTTGGGGAGGCATCATAGGGTGTGCCCTACTTCATCCACTTTGGCAAGCCCCTGATGCCTGCACACTTTTATGCACCATTACCTTGCTCACAAATCAACTATATCAACTGCTACGCTATGTCTATTGCACTCTCTCTCTGCTTGACCGTGCTACACTCTGGGTGTTGGCTCTAACAATGAAAATGACAAGTTTACCAGGGGTAATCCCCTATTTATAACCAATGTAGTAAAAAAATTATCACTTTCATGTCCTAAATAATGCAGAACAACCCTGCAGTGTAGCACTATTGTAGCATAGCATGTCCTTGCTGCAACACAGCAAGCAGGTCCACCAAAATTTTCACTTCATCCTTACAAATTTTGCATGGTTACAATCTACCAAGATGTTAAACTAGCAATTTTAACTTATAGTGTAGCCTAGTTATAGTCTGCAATGACCTTAAACTGGCAACTTTAACTCAAAATGTTACATGGTGGTGATCTACTAAGACCTTAAACTATCAACTTTAATTTAGAAATTTTGCATAGTGGTGGTCCACTAAGACCTTAAACTGGCAACTATCTTATGTCGCATCATTTCTTTACATATATTCATTACATGCTATTCTCTCAAAAAGGTATCACTTGACTTGGTCTGTTTGCTTATTGTGGTAGGTTCAATTGGAAAATGGCTATGCATGATGATCTTCATTTTCCCTTGACCCCTATGAGTTCCCGCAGTAGATTTACAAGATGCTTAAACCCTGAGTTAGTAGACTATGAACTATCCTTTTATGACACTTACATAGCATCCTCAGAAACATCCCTGGACTAGCCTGAACATCTACTTCAAGCCTTAGACCTAGAGGCTGGGGATGTAATTGATGATCCCCTTATTGAAATCCTTGTGACTACCTCTAGAGGTGAAGCAATAACCTTGAAAGTTATTTCCCTATTACATCCACAAGTACATCAAAATGTCTCAAAAGTTCTCAATGACAATGTCAAAGTGTTTGCATGGTCATATGATGACATGTCAGGCCTAGACCTACAACTCATACAACAAAATATTATCCTAGATCCACATGTCAAGGAAGTTAAGAAAAAGGCTCAAAAAATCAAACCAAAGATTGCACTAGCTGTACGCGATGAAGTCACCAAGCTTTATCAAGCTGGTTTCATTTGGGTAGTCGATTACTCGGAATGATGCCCTTTGGGCTGAAAAACACTGGAGCAACATATCAATGAGTAATGACATATATCTTTAGTGATTATATCTTGGAAAGACTAAACGATTACATTGATGACATAGCAATTAAGTCTAAAGAAGCTACTGATCATCCCAATGATCTAAACGTAGTCCTTCAACATTGTCATAGGCATGACCTCTGTCTCAACCCTAGAAAATGTGTTTTTGGAGTAAAAACCATACGCATGTTAGGCTTTGTAGTGTTGGAAATGGGGATACGTGTAGACCCAGATAAATTTAAAGCTATTGTTAACTTAGCACCGCCTACAAACCTTAAAGAGCTACGCGGGTTACAAGGCAGGGTATAGTTTATAAGAAGGTTTATCACAAGGTTGATAGACAAACTCCACTTGATGCAACACCTTCTTAAGAAGCGAGTCAACTTCGAGTGGACAGATTAATGTCAACAAGCCTTTGATAACCTAAAGAAAGAGTTTTCGCATCTTCCCACTATTTACCCTCCATAGATGGATAAGCCTTTCTACACCTACCTAGCCACCTCAAACACATCCATTGCCACATTGCTATGTTAGAAGAGAGATGATGGGTCTAAAATCCTAGTCCACTACTTGAGTCACATATTGATAGCACACAAAGCGAATCACAATGATGTAGAGAAAAAATGTCTTACCTTAGTATTTTCACTTAAAAAGTGGAAGCATTACTTGTTTTACAATAAAGTTAACATCATATGCAAAAGCAACATACTTCGGGCTATCACAACTAACTTATATGAGAGTAGTAGAATAGCCTGATGGAAAACCATAATGGTGGAATTTGATTTACATTATCTGGTACAATCATCAACAAATGGTTAAGCGATAGCCACAAAGCTTACAACTTCACTCATTGACAATCAAGCAGTAATAGAACCCAAGTTCTCGGACGAGCATGTCAATTATGTAAGTCCTATACAATCTAACTTTGAGGCTAGTTTACATTTTGACATCACTTCAACTACATGAGGTGGTAGTGCCACTGCAGTTATTAAATTTCCCTCTAGGGAAATTGGAACCTTCACATATCATTTTACATTCCTTTGCACCAACAATGTAGCCAAGTATGAAGGACTCCTTAGGGGCCTTCTAGCAGCTCAAGAGGTAAGAACCCAATACTTAGCAATCCAAGGTGACTCATTGCTAGTTATCAACCATATCACTAAAGTCTATGCTTGCAAAGCTTCACATTTTCAACCTTATTGTGATCTAGCCAAGAGTCTACTAAAGAAGTTCATAACTTTAGACATCCAACATGTGCCATGTAATGAAAACACTATAGCTGATGCACTAGCTATGTTAGCTTTAAATGTGTCATCACACATGTTTGCTACTCTACATACCATGATAGTGACATGCATCAATCCTATCACTCAGGCTCCCCACATTACGTCTGTAGGCATAGCTCAAACCCAAGAGTGGTATGACAACATTAAAGAATACCTCCAACATGGCAAGCCCCCACACAGCTAACATCTACTCAAAAGGACACAATACGAAAGTGAGCATGACAGTATGTCTTCGTAGGAGATAACACCTTATGAAAATGCTCCTTTGATGGGATGCTGCTAGTGTGTGTTAGTGGTGAAGAATCACAAAAACTTGTTAACAAAGTCCATGAGGGATTGTGTGGAGGACACATAGCTCCCACGGCTATGGCAGCAAAAATCAAATGCCTAGGGTACTACTGGCCTTGTCTAGAGTGTGATTTCCTTACCAAGGTTAGAACATGTGATGTATGTCAACACCATGCAAATCTCATACATGTGTCACCAATCAAATTACATACCACATAAATTACATGGTCATTCCAACATTGGGGACTAGATATCATTGGACCCATCGCACCTAAGTCTTCTGCAAGACATAGCTTCATTATCACTGTAACCAAATACTTCACAAAGTGGGTAGTGGCTATTCCCCTGAGAAAGACCACATCTCAACAGGTTTTTCACTTTATCCTAGATAACATAGTAACAAGGTTTGTTCTTCCCATAGCTATTGTGACTGACAATAGGCCGTAATCTAGTAGTGCATAAATTAGAACCTTTTGCAACAACCTTGACATCAAACACTCTTTTTCATCACCATACTACCCACAAGTCAACATTTAGGTAGAGGCAACAAACAAAGCCATCATTAACCTTCTGAAAAAAATGCTTAGTAGTAGCAAGAGGCAATGGCATGAGAAAATCCTCTACATGTTATGGGCTTACCGTATGACATGCAGAATAGCTATAGGTAAGACTCCTTACAGTCTTTTTTATGGATTTAAAGTGGTGTTACCTCTTGAATTGCAGGTTCCATCACTTTGGATGAACCTCTCAAATGTTGTGGACGAGATGCAAAACAATGAGTCAAGGATCATTTATCTTAACTTTGTAGAGGAGTGTGCCCAAACACTTGGTCACATTGAAAGGTACCAAGATAAGCAACGGAAAAAGCATTACTGCAATTTACATCAACAACCGATTAAGAAGGGGGACCTAGTCCTCAAGGCCATTCGTGAACCAGTGAGCAAATTCTCACCAAAATGGAAAGGCCCTTTCATAGTCACAAAATCCTATGAGAATGGGGCATTCAAACTAGCTGATATGGATGGAAATAGAAACACCCCAAGATTTAAAGGCATCCTTGTGTCACCAGGTCTTTGCAATTTGTGCAGCGTTATGGTAGTTCTTTAGGAGATGGATGCTCTGATGTTTAGACTGTCTAGTTTGGCAAGTTTTCTACCCCAGGTGTCAACAACCTAAATGGATTCTCTACCCTGCCCACTTGAGTAGTTCACCTAGCCAACCGTGCACTTAGGAGCGGTGCATGAAATTGATAACGGTGCTCAGAATGCGCAAAACGCTTCAGCAAGTTTTCTAAGTTAAGGAGTTTTTCTACACTACGCTACGCTATGTAGCATAGCAAACTTCAGAAGATGTTTTGAAGAAGCATAGTGCTATGCTATGCTATGAGACGTAGCATAGCATAGCATAGCAAAAACTAGATGGTCAGTCCCCTCGCCTGACTTCAAGCCCTTTAGCAATATCTCCTTCTATCAAAAAGCGGTAAACTTGGCAAAATTAGGTCATGTTTGCTACTACGCTACACTAAGATACATGGCGCAGTGAGGTGTAGCAATTCTACAAAAGTGATAGAAGGCATCTCAAAGGGTGGGATCAGCAAGTTCGCAAGCTTCGTAGTGCAAAAGGCAAAGTTTGTAGATTGGAGATGTTTTTTGTGACTAAGGATAGTTGCTACGCTATGATACACTACGTAGTGTAGCATAGCATAGCAAACATGCAATAAGCAATCAACACACTTCAAATGTTTCCAATGCATGTAACAAGACACAATGTAAATTTTTTTCTTTGAACCAACGGCTACGTTACACTACACTACACTGCGTAGCATAGCACATCGTAACAAGATTCTACGATACGCCAAACATGCTATGCTACAAAGCATAGCAAAGTGTGGCAAGTAGTTACACTACATCAATGCACTCCACCTAATCACACCGTTGCTCTAACAATGCAATTACAGCATGGTAGGCTTGTAATTACGGCATGGTAGGCCCACCTAATACTCATGCAGGCACGTGCAGTATAGATAGATTAGCATAAGCCCAAGGCACATGGCGTCAAAACGACATCTTTCTTGTGCCCTTGGTCCTATAAATACCCTAATGAGAAATGCTTAGAGGACGTTTTTCGAGCTTTTGGTCCCCGAGTCCAATTTTCTTGGCAATTTGGTCAACTAAGAATTTTGTTGACTGACAAGAAAAAGAGTTAGCACTGTAACCTTGAGCATTATAAGCTTTCTGTTTGACATTGTAAATAATTAGCATTTTCAATGGCCATTTTTTTCTGCTCTTTTCTACCACCTTGGTAGCACTTCGCATTGTTAGCACCTGAGTCCGCATTCAAGCACACAGCCATCTTGCTCTACACGTCTTGGTTACTCTCAGGATCTCTGCACTTCTCATTGTTGTGCAACCAATAGTATCCATCCTGATAGATCGAAGTCATAGCTTCGAAGTAGTGCATTATTCTAACTGCATTTTACTTTGTCTCCTGTATACTATTGCATTTTTACACTGTTTTCTGTCTCTTTTACATTTAAGCATTACTTTGTGCTATCAGTCTCACTTTCAAATCACACATTGCAAAAGGTTATATTAACACCGACTAAGTTTCTGTCTAATCAACCAAACCTTTCAGGGCATCCCATTTCCATTCCATCCAGCACGACCCTCCTACAGAAACGGGGTTAAGACTATCAATGACCGATGACTCGTCGGCATTTTTTTTTCAACCGTTGACATTTTCGATCACTACAATTTTTCTGGCACTAGAAGGAGGGTCTTTTGGTGCCCTTTCTACATGTCATAATAGTCCTGTAAGCCTTTTGCACCCTGATATGAATTAGCGTAAACTTGACACCCATCTGTGGTTGTTTACGCATCGTGTGGTACAGATCAGTCACCTCAACAATTCCTTAGGAACCCTACAGGACATAAAGCCTCTAGTCACTAGCTGACTTGCCTATCTTACAGTAGTCTTACACACGTTCTCTTCCCTATCGCACACTAGCGTAAATGTGATACCCTTTTTGCAATTTTTTATGCATCGTGTGGTACAGATCGGTCACTTCGACGGTTCCTTGGGAGCCCTGCAGGACATAAAGTCTTTTTTTTATTGGTTTCCAATTCCTTTGTTCTTCTCCTTTGTAAAACTGTTTAGCTTTCCGATTTCCTTGCTTTTCCCATTTTCAAAATTGTTTAACTTAACAATGACTTCTGCAACTACCATTGCTAACACCTTCAACATTGAAGTTCCCATTTCAGTTCAAGGTACCACTGGTGCCGAACAAGTGCTCAACCCGAAATTGGAAACACGTTGATCCCTTAGGATCCAAAACCAGGGACTTGAGGGCTTGGCCTAGCAACATGAGTGCTATAACTTCCTCTGTGCAAAGGTTTAGGCAAACCTTCCTTTGAATGTACACGAATTCAAAGGAAAACGTAGCTTTGAGTTCGCTTACTGCGACAGGAAGGAGTTTGTTCCCACTCTCGGTGCTACCATACCTTTGACATAGATAAATCAAAGGCTTCTAGACCAGCTAATCTAGTTGGCTAGACTTAGGGTGCAACTGGACATAGTTTCTAACTAGGATGATGCCTTCGAGGATGGATAGGAGGAACTCAATTCCCAATCCGACAAGGGAGGTCAAACCAACCCCATTCCTATCCCTCCTACCTAGCCCTTCTGGGCCAATCCGTTGTCTATCACAGCTCCCTTTGTGATCACACCTATGCTCCTGCAGCCTACAATCACAACTACAATGGGTAGCCATGTCACCTTCCTGGTGTATCGACACCCTTATTCCCCTATTTCATTTGTAGCAAGTATGCCTTTGCAAACTGTTCATCAGTCCATTCTTGTAGCACATCACACACCAATCATGGCTACCCTACCACATGTTTATGTTGTACCTACTTTACAATTGTGTGCAACTTCTGTGTCCATTCCTACATTCACGTCTATTCCACCAACCATGGGGGTCCCAGGCCCATCCACATGGTGGACCCCATTCACTTCTTCACCTATTCCACAACCATCGCAGATGTCTCAATATGGTCACCCTTAGACCTACGAAACCCCACAAATGGTACAACCCAACACAGGGCTATGGTCTATTTAGCTAGAGACACAAGTGGTCTATCCAGTAGCACAACTCATGGTTGCTGCTCCAACAGCACCACCTACTGGGTGGTGGATAGTGCAAGTAGCACCGTTTGTGGAGGCTATTCCAATGGTACCATCAGTGGGTCACACCACCACTCCTACCATTCCATAGATGGGAACTACCTCAATAGTTCCCCAACCATCCACAATGTCGCAGGGTCTTGACCAAGCATTCTAGCTCATCCAGACCTTCACTAAGGAAATCAAATGCCTCAAGGTTGTTGGGTCTGACACGGTACAAGTCATAGACTTTTACTAGGATGACCCTATCAGCCCCATAATCCCTACTCTGATGCTACCCCTAGGGATGTCTCTCCCACACTTCACGAAGTACGATGGGAAGGGAGATCCCAATGCACATCTTGTTACCTTTAGATCTGAGTCTCTCCTATTGCAACAACAGCCGTACATGATTATTCATGTCTTTTCTATGTCCCTAGCTGGGAGAGCCTTGGATTGGTACCACGTGCTACCATGCTCATGCATTTCAACTCTAGAGGAGCTTCTAACCCAGTTTGTGACACGCTTCAAGTATAACTTGAAGCTGGAAATCACGCTAGACCAACTGATGAGCATGAAGTAGGATCCTCTGGAACTAGTCCAAAAATTCATCCAACGATGGAGCACAATCCTTAATGAAATCTATGAGCCCATCATGGAGGACCACTTGTTGCCTATCTTTAAGGGTGTAGTAAATGACTTTATCAAGTCTAAACTGTACTACCTTGCCCCTTGCACTCTTAGTCAAGCCTTCACTTAGACTAAGAGTATACAGGATGCAGCTGAGGCAAGCAAAGACCCAGCCTACATTACCTACAAAAACACCTTCACAAAGAAGGACAAGGGTAAGGCCCCAACAACCACAGTAGCTACTGTGGCAACCAAGGCCAAGCCCAAACCTAGTAAAATGATAATAAGAATAACAAGAAATTGGTTGTACCCACAGCTAACCCCATGCCCAAGTAGGGCAATGTGCCGCAACCTCCACTACCCACACCTGAGACATCTGCACAACCCAAACCATAATTTGAGCATAAAGATCGCTCAATGTACACCCCACTACTATTAGCAGCAAGGCACATCCAACACAAGTAGATGTCAGAAGAAGGAATCAGAAGACGTCAATGCTATTGTGAGCTCCTTAGGAATCCATCTTTGGCCCTGCCCAATGAGCCCCCAGTTCCTAAGGGTTTTAGGCTAGACAAGTTTTTTGACTATCACGAATAGTGTGGTCACAACATAGATTATTGTCTGGCATTGTAGGATGACATCCAAAGGTTGATTGATCAGGGAAAACTAGTGTTGTATGAAAGCAACCTAGTATGCCCTGAGAACCAATCTATGTATGTCTACATAGACCCCCTCAATTCCAATAATGCCAGTTATGTCATCAACGCCATCAGTATTGACAATGATCTTAGGCCACCCCAGTAGCCATTCGTGGTCCATGTGCCTCAGTGTAGTCCACCAGCACCACCAGCGGTTGGCTGAAGCTCACAACAGCCATTTTTTCTGAGAGTCTCTCCACAGGCATCCATCTTCGCACCACCGTTAACTCCATTTATCATCAAGGGGAAAACTCCTTTAATAGCCCCCATCCCATGCAAGACAGCTGAACAATCTTCTTATCCTAAAAAATGGGAAGTGTGTTTAGCAAATGAGACATCGAGAGGAAGTACTGCCCCTAGTATTTCCAAGCCTGCATCTCCACCCCCTATTTCCACGCCCTCATCACCAAAGAGGAACATCGCTAGAACCATATAGTCCATCCTGCCCTACCAAAAATAATCTGAAACTAGACCCAAAATCACCCCTCCTTAGGAAATCCATCTATAGGGATGAATGGAAGAGGAGGAAAGCGACAAACAGGGGGGGTAGTCAGGACCTCTTGGATGCCTTCACTTAGGTCAAATGATCTCTAAAAAAAACACTACATTGAGCTTGTACAACCTAATCATGATGTTTGTCCCACACCGTGAGGCTCTAATCCACATGTAGATGGTGATTTCGGTCAATGAAGACATGCTAGCAGAAGAGGAAGCGATCCACTTGGTCATGCTTCCCTCTGCATCTATAGAGCCTAAGCCATCCCAATTGACTTTTAGCGATGATGCCATTAGGGAAGAGCCCAAAAGGGGTCAGGTGACTATAGCACCCCTTTTCATCACAATTTGGGTCAGCCAACACCAAATTTGAAGGGTACATGTTGATGATGGGGCTACCATGAACGTCATCCCCTTTCCTATTGTGGACAAGTTGGGCTTGGTTGACTAGATCAAACCCACAACGATGTCATGCCTGAGGTCATTCAACGGGGCACGCATCCTGGTGAGGGGCATTGTCCACATAGACTTCGTGGTAGGGGACTAGTTCTCCAAAAATATGATGTTCATCGTGGTCAAGGAAATGCTCGAGTTCAACCTGATCTTGGGGAGATCATGATTAGCACAACTTAGGGCTATCTCTTTGCCCATTCACCAGGAAATCCACCTACCATACACAGGCAGGGAGGTGGTGATCCGTGGTGACGAAGTAGTAGCACAAGTGATCAATAACATAGACATGGAGCAGGGCTCAGAGGTCATAACCTCTGAGAATGAAGCACCTACTTATGCATGCATTAACCATCTAGTGGGAGACTCAACTCAATAAGCTGGTTCCCAAAATGAAAGCGCATGGGTTGAGTTGCCTTCCAAGTAGGGGACAATGATGTGAACGAGGGCCCTGGAAAAACACCTTGGCCTTACGTTCTACTTAATCCATGATGGGTCAAGAAGCAGCTACACATAGTGTAGCAACCCCACTGCTTCCTGCTCAATTTTCATCCCTTGTACATTCACTGCCTTTTGCTTTGTTCACATACCATCCTTTTGGCATGCCTACGCAATGGCCCGAAATGGCCTAAAACTATGCTATGCAGAGGCCCGAAATGGCCTAAAACTAGCTATGGCCTAAAATGGCCTAAAACTAGCAATGGCCCGAAATGGCATAAAACTAGCAATGGCCCAAAATGGCCTAAAACTAGCAATGGACCGAAATGGCCTAAAACTAGCAGTGGCCCAAAATGTCCTAAAAATAGCACATGAAAGCATGAAAATTGTACACAAAACGTAGCACGTAGACAATTCATAAGAAAACGTAGCACGTAGCCCATCTTTGTTCGGGTGGCGAAGGTGCCCATGGCTACGGACAATCAACGCCTTCTGGCCCCCTTCTCTGAGATCGAGCTGACCAACACCATCAACAACATGCCGGGAGCTAAAGCGCCTGGTCCGGACGGTTGGTATCTGGAGTTTTTTAAAGCTTTTTTGGACATTGTGGGCCCCAATCTCCTAGATGCTTTCAACGTCATGCTGGCCAGACGACAAGTACGGCATGAAATTAATTGCTCGCGCATCATCTGCATCCCCAAATAGCTGAATGCACACCACCCAGAGCACTTTTGCCCTATTGGTGTGTGCAATGTCCTCCTTCGCATCTTCTCCAAACTCCTGGTTAACCGCCTGGGCCCCCTCTTGCCTAAGTTGGTTGGCCACAATCAGGTGGGCTTTGTCCAGGGTAGGACCCTCCAGGATCAGGTCCTTCTTATGCAGGAGGTCCTTCACTCCCTCCGTGCTACGGGGTTTCCGGGTCTTTGTCTCAAGCTTGACATAGCGAAGGCTTACGACACACTTAGCTGGGATGCCCTACGTGACATCATGCATAGGAAAGGTTTTGACCCTGGATTTAGCCAATTATGTGTGCATATCCAGTCCTCCGTCGGGTTCTCTTTTGACATGGGGGGGGGGCAGCTATGGGGCTTTTCCTCCCCTAGTCGAGATCTGAGGCAAGGCGACCCCATGTCTCCTTTGCTTTTCATCATCGCCATGGACCTCATGAAATCCTACTGCAGCACCTCGGGGGTGGAGGGTCTAGACATTGCAGGGGTGGCCTGCTGCGTTGAGCACTATGCTGACAATACCATGCTTCTCAGTCGGGCGGTGGTCCCGCAGGCCCGGTGTATCAACCTGGCTCTGACTAGATTGGCCGCCGAGTTAGGCTTAGGAATCAACCGCACCAAGTTGGCAGCGCACTTCATCAATGTGGACCCGCAGGTGCAGCGCCGGGTTACACAAATTCTAAACGTGCAACCCGGGAAGAACACCGATACCTACCTAGGTATCCCGCTGTTCCAGTGGGGGCGGAACAATTCTTGGACCATCCTCCTGGCCAAGCTTGAGCACCGCATCAACCACTGGGCAAACCGTTTCCTCACGTGCAAAGGCTGCCTCCTCGTGGCCACTGGGATCTTTGTGGCCACCACACGCTTTGTGGCAGCGGTCGCCATGCCCCCCGCAGCCATCATCCACCAGATCAACGCATGGATCTGCTGTTTCCTGTGGCGGGGGGCAAAGGCAGGAGCAAACTCCATCTTGTCAATTGGCAACGCGCGGCCTGTCCTCGTACGGCGAGGGGGCTGGGGGATCAAGACTTTCGAGGATGAGTGTGCGATGGGGCAGCAGTGGCTGGTCAACCGGCTCACTCATGCTCGGGGGAAGTGCAGCCAGTGGGGCAGTATCATTTACCGGAAGTACACGCTCTGGCTATCTAGATCGCATGTTTCGAGGCCCTGGCTATTTCTCTGCTAGCACGTGCGGCGGATGTTGAGCTTGAACTAGATCCACCTTGAGCCTCGCACTCTTTTGACCCATAAATACCCCCTGAGGATGGTTGGCTGGCGGTTTGGCATGGGCGGCTCCCCGAGAAAGTCAAAACCTTTCTCTAGCTGCTTAATTCCACCGCACTCCCCGTGCGTGTGTTTTTGCAGCAGCGCAACATCCTGCAGGACCCCACGTGCCCGCGTTGTGGCCATGGCCCCGAGACCCTCAACCACTTCATCTATGACTGCCCCTACATGTGCGCCACTTTACGCGCATGCAGAAGACCTCCCCCGCGGTGATTTGACGGTGATTCTTGGTCGGCGCTGTTACTTTGGCACGCCTGGAAGGCGCGGAATCGCACTATTTTTACGCAGGCGGCTACCCCCCCAGCAACTTATCCAGCAGACCTACTGGGCGTGGCGTGAGATTGTGGCCACTATGGGGCAGACGCCGACATACGAACCTGACTGCGCGGACTTCCAGGCGAATGAGGAGCTATGGCGGATGGTTTGCCAGTGCGGATGGAACGCCCTACTGCCGAGGCTGGTCGGGGACCCTGACCTTCCTGACAACTCTTTCTTTACTAACTAGCACGGTGATCAGACCTTCTTCCACGGCCGAGAAATTCGCTTGACAGAGGCTGCCCTAGCCAACTACCTTGGGGTCCCCACTGCTGGGGAAGTTATCCTGCCAACCTCCTGCGGCCTCCATAACTCTGCAACCTTTTTCAAGGGGTTTTCCCCGAGAACGCAGAGTCGTCAGGTCCCTCGGATGTCCCTTCCATGCCTCTGGGCTCATGCGGCCATCTTGGTCGAATGCTTCTTTGTGCAGTTGGGGAATGTGTCCAAACTCCAGGGGCTGCATTTCACTTTCATGAGGTGCTTGAAGGAGGGCACCCAGGTTAACCTGCCGCGCTTCTTCCTTGAGGCCCTCCACCTTCAGCGGCGCAGTCGCTGCTTGGGGCTTATTTTGGCTTTGTGGAGGGGGGCGGGGGGGCGGGGGGAGCTGGGCCCGTCCTCTGCCCCCACTGGGAGCCGTCTCGCTCACCCCCCTGCTTCCCCCTCTACCTCCACCTTGCCCACTCAACGACGATGGGCCGCTCTCCACCTTTCCTGGGGATGCCGCTCCCACCATAACCCTACCCCCTCGCCCGACCCCTGCAGCACCCCCCGAACTAGGAGGCGCAGCTTCAACAGGCGGTCGCTGCAGCTCGGGAGGTCGAGCGATAGACTTCGGAGAGTCGGTGGATTGAGACCTTGACCAAGTGGCGAGCCGACCACGATGCCCAGCTTCAGGAACAAGCACAACAGCTGAACCGGTAGCATACGCTCGCAATGGAGACCTTGCGAGCCCAGCTCACGGATGAGCTCTGGGACCGAATCAGGGAGGAGCTGCGTCAGGAGGAGGCGGCCCG
This sequence comes from Gnetum montanum, assembly GCA_015680685.1. Classification (NCBI taxonomy): domain Eukaryota; kingdom Viridiplantae; phylum Streptophyta; class Gnetopsida; order Gnetales; family Gnetaceae; genus Gnetum; species Gnetum montanum. The sequence continues at coordinate 1,280,545 of MNCI01014438.1, forward strand.
ATAGGCCGAGGAGGCGGTGGCCTGGGAAGAGCAGGAATGCCTGCAGGAGGAGGAGGAGCAACGACAACGGCAAGTTGACCAGGCGCATCAACACAGCACCCGCTAGTGGCTCAGGGGGGGGTGCTGCCCGTATAGCATCCTTGGCATTAGCTGTGAAAGCTCCTGGGGGGAGCTCAGACGACACATCCGATGCACGTCCACTAGATTCCACCCAGATGCGGGGGATTCCTCGGTGGACCAGAGCAGGTGCGAGGCTCTTCTGCAGGGATTTCAATAGGCCGCTAACTTCGTGGACACAGAGGAGCACCGTGCTACCCTGCACCTGCTTCATGAGTTGGAGTTGCCTCGGTGTGCGTGTCGCCAGCTGCCGACTCGCCCCTAGCCCCCCCCCCCCGCTCTCTGTTGTGCTCGTCATTTGTGTGTGGGGTTGTGCCCCCCTGTTGGGGGCCCCCCCCCCCCCTCCTTTTTTCTCTTCCCCTTCCTTTTGCATTGTGGGTGCGCCCCCCCCCTATTGGGGGTGCATCCCCCCCCTCTGTTGGGGTGTTTTGGACGTCGTGGTTTGGCGGCTCAGCTTCATGTCATCCGAGTTTTGATCTTTTGGTCTTTTGTGGGTTTCCGGGGCCCCCCTCCCCTTTCGGGGTGGGCCACCCGTGGTCTCCCCCCCCGCTTGTACTTGTATACTCGTGTACGATACTTTCAGTAATACATTCTTGAACATTCTCTCAAAAAAAAAAAATTCTTTCCCAAAATTTTCTTCTTTATTCAAAATTTTTTCCTTTTCAACAATGTTTGCAAAAATTGTTACAAAAATTCAAAATTTCAAGAAAAAATCCCATGCTGTCATTGGTTGTCTCTATTCGCATCATCTTCGCCATTCATTTTTGCATCATTTCCTTTTAGATCTTCTTCCCCTACGTTGTCCTCTGCTAATTCTTCATTCCTTCCCTCTACGGGCCCTGTGCCCTCATCTAGAGCTTGCATCATAGGAATGAAGTCATCAGCTAAAGCAACGCACACAAGCTACAACAGAGCATAAGCATTAATACAGTAGAAAGCAACTAACCTGAGATGGACCTATGTCTATCTCAAAGGGTATATGGTCTAAGTCGAGCCCAAGGCAGTGCTAGAACTCCTCTACCATGATGTCCACCCAACGCCTGTTGCTTGGTTCAGCATCCGCAGTAGCTCTCTCCCTTTCGGTGGTTGTCCACCTTGGTGGTCCTAGAGAAAAGGAGGTAGTTGCAATCTCTCCTATGGAAAGGTCTACTTTCCAGTTAGGAGATTCTATAACCTTTACCTGCTCTTTGAACTTAGCATAGGCCTCAGAAGTGTCAATGGCATTTACGAATGTTGTATACGTAAATGCCTCCATAGCAGCATCCCTGTACAATTTACGATGGGTGGCATTTTCCAGTTTATACATGTGTTTGTGGTTTTTCTAAGACTGCCCCCATTCGTAAACCTTGGCATTGAAATCTTTCAAATCTTAACACTTTTGGACTAACAAGTCCATTTGCATCCAATGTTCTATTATTTCGTGGGTGGATTCAATGTTCTAATGCATGACTATCCAAAATATGGCTTAATCTATCACATCCATGCACCATTCCTCATTATTAGTGTCACGGGCTATGAGGAATTCGTTCCTCGACATGAGATCCTTCACCTCGGTGCTCAGGTCAGCCTTCCTTGGCTTAGCTTTTTGAACCTATTTTCATAGGTCCTCGTTGACATGCTTATACTCCCACAAGAACCATACCGAGTGCAAAGTGCATTTGCAAGATTCGTCGTATGCCCGATGAGACACCTCGGTCACTTCAGGTGGGAATGTAGGCATGGCACCGATTTTCAAAGGTCATGTTGGGTCCCATTTGAGCTGAGCGACTACCATGACACAAAGAGCATGTCAATCACATTAGCGTAGAAAAGTTAATAAAGTATAAAACTCTAGTGTAGCAACATGAGAGCACCTAACACTACTACTTACCCATGTCAGGGTCCACCTGCTGAAGGCGGCTGATCATGTCGTCAACGATTCCCTGCATGAACATAAACTTATCATGGATCTCGGCCCATGATTCTGTATGAGTTAGAGGGGGTCCTGTAGCATCAACAGCAGTTCCTGCTACATAACTAAACATATTAGCAATGGTCAAAATGGGCTATGACAAGGTAGACACAATTTCCAAACTCACCAGCATCCGATTGTGGTCTCCCTTCTTACTAATGCAAGACAATGGTAGTAGCCTTGGCAAAGGTCCCTACCAAGTCTGTATGAGCCTCTTCTTCATGCGCTAGTACCTTTCCTTTTGAGAGACTAGCATCTTTTTTGTTCAGGGGAGACTCCTCTTCATCTCCAAAAATTCCCTCCTTGTTAGTAGGAGGATTCTGCCTGATAACGAGAGCCCCTACCTTAGCAGTAGGAGCTCCTTTCTTCTTGATCGGAGCCCTTTGTTTCAAGACTAGGGCCTCTGTGCCTTTACTTGTCCCCCCTGGCTTAGGGGCTGATACCTCTTTTTCGTCCTCTTCTTCTTCTTTTGGAAGAAAAGAAACATGTTTGCATTAGTCCAAAACAAGTTATCTTAAAGTAGATGCTACACTACACTACGTCACCTAGAATAGCATAGCGTAGAAGATAATAACAAAGTAAGCATTAAACAAAAGCGTTTACCAATGGGGGATTGTGTCCTCTGTAGTTTCAGCTATAGTCTCCACCCCTCCTCTTCCTCCATGTGAGGGGTTTCCTTAGCTGGAGGAGGCCTCTTCTACTGCAACATTTTGGCCACAGTCTCAACTATGAGGCATTCCTCCCGCGACACCCCACTGGCTATAGCACGGGGTGTCTCTCCTATGCTGTCTTGCCACCTGATCCTTAGTTGTTACAGAGAACAACTCCCCAATTATTTTTGGGGGATCTTAGGCTCAGGTGGTCTAGAGGATCTGGCAGATCCATGGTCTGGAAATGTTTTCATGATTTTGCATGACCCAGGCTCCATTCTCATGAACCACCAAAAACTCTGTGAACCGCTTTAGATAGGCTATGTAGAAGGCATAATGTATATTGGAACGGAACTCTGGTTTCTTATGGAGCCCCAAGATTTCTGTCTGTAAGCCTTTACATAGAAACCTGACCTAGTTGTAACTGCCCCCCTCTTCCATAACCTCACGCATTATCCAGGCCTATTCAATCACCAAGACCTTCCCTTGGAAAAGTAGCTGGGGGAATGCGCGAGCACAGAAGACAAGGTAAATATTCCTTGTGGGTCCTTCTTTGAGCTTCTCCATGGGGAGCCCATTTCACTCCTTAGCAATCACTAAACACTCTTAAATTTCCTTCTTTTGAAGGATTAGCTCCTTCTTGTCCTTCGACCCTACAAGGATGCCATCAGTAGGGACACCGAATAGGTCCACAAACAATTGGTCATTGATTTCAATGACCACTCGTACGCCCTGTATGTGCATATGGAAGTGGCCCACCTTGTCAGAAAAGGAGTCAATCAGGAAGAGCATCTCGATGGCAGGAACACTTAGATTCAGGGCTAGGAATAGATCCATAAGCCCAACCTTCTAGATATTCCAGACCAAGGAGTCTGAAGCTGCACCGTTTATCCATCATTGGCTCGTATCTACTTCCCCGTACTTGAAGTAGATGTTTGTCCCCTGTGTCTTGACAGTTACCACTATCACCACCTAGGGCTTCTTCACCTATAACATTTTTCACAGGAAATTATTAGCATAAAAATGTAGAAAATCCAAAGATTACAAAGACATTTGAGCATGCAACACTTACTATTTAGCCTACCAGGTCTGTATGGTGATGGGAACAGTGGAAGACTAAGTAGAACTTGTTCAACGGTGATCGGTTTGAAAGGTTATGTCGAACCCTCATCTAGCCAACTAGAACCCTTGCACTGATCATAGGGAAAGGGGTATAGGTATGGGTAGGTGTGGTATTCATCCCTACATTGACTGATTACACCTGCCCGCAGGTTCTCAGCAAAAGAGAATTCCTGTGGGTCAATTACCAAGTGTTCTATTAGAAATTTCTTTTGAACCTTGCATCAGAAGTAGAGTAACTATTCAAGTGGCAGATATACCAGATTCACATAGTCTCTTATTGAGTAGAAGTTGGAGTAAGAATTTCTCAGGTTACATATCAACAGATTATTCTCACATGTGGTTACCATGGAAAGGAGAACCAAATCAAATCTACATCTATAGTGAACCTTTCATGATTGATAACATTACTTCAAATGGAAAAAGTAAGATGGTTGAAAAAGGAGGTGTTGAAAAAAAAATTTGTACACTCCAAGAAAATGAGAATTCATTTGAGAAAGAAGGTGAGAGGATTGCTGAAGACAAATCTCAAGAGGATCAAGTTGAAAACTCCAGTGAGCCAAAAAGTAATAGAAATATTGCTTATGAGAGGGTTAGAGATATGAGGATTCCTACCAGCGTAATCCTCCCCATTCTCTTCCCATCTCAAGAATAGTCCATGAACAAAGGACTTAATAATGTACAGTTTGTTT
>MNCI01014438.1:1285585-1359249 GCA_015680685.1 Gnetum montanum
ATATATTTAATTTTGTCAAGTTAGGGGCCAATAGATATATATTTACTATAATTACTATCTCTATTACTATGATTTAACTAAAATATGATTTAAATAAAATATTTTAAGATTCCAAAAGAAAAAGAAAGTTATGGTATATTTGTTTAAAATCCTATTAAAAGGGGGATTTATGGACATTTCCAACCATAGCTTTTATTTATATAATTGTAACTTTATGTGGAAGTTGTAACTTCCTAGCCTTAATCCATGATGTTTGTAACCATTAAAAAGGCCACTTGTCAACTATAGCCTCTTTATCTCCACAATGGCCACTTGTCATTTGCATGGGTCACTTGTCACCTACAACTTGTTTATCTCCATGAAGACACTTGGCAACTGAATGAAGACACTTAGCAACTACATGAAGACACTTGGCAACTACATGGGACACATGTCAGATGCAGCATTTTTATCTCTTTGGTGGTTGAAACCACCCAAAATTGTTGTAACTTACCTAACTTGTTGGGCAAGTAATCTCCTAATTGGTTGGCCAAGTTACTTGGGAGAGAAGTTAGGTGAGATATTTTTGAATATGTAACTTCCCTACCTACCTTTGAACCCTATAAAAAGGCTTCAAGGATCAAGGAGGATAATAACACTTCTCACATCACACTTGGAAGATTAGTAAAGAAGATTGCTTGCAAGATGGCTTGCTAGAGTAAAGATTTCAGCCTCTTTGTCATGGTCCTATGAGTTATGCATTTCAATCCTTGTTTTGTTTAAATTGATTAGCTAGTGGTTTAGATAGTATCATCCTTGGCAAGTAATTTTGGGATTTTTAGATTGCTCTTACTGTTCTTGTTGCCCGATAGAAATTTCTATTAAAATTTTGCCATAGAAGCGCTTGTGTTTAAAAGCCTTAAGAGCATTTTAGTAGTAAATTTCATTATTGTGCAATGTGTGGGAACTGCTATTGGGATTGTTGTAAGAGAGCCTCTGTTTGTAGTCACGCCGTTGAACAATTCAGTAGTCGAGAGGGTTCAGAAAATCTTTGGTATTTTGATGGCACCAGAATAGCTTCTTTTTATCTTTAAAGTGAATTCCCATGGTATTTCAATCAGAAATTGTCAAGTCTTTTAAAGGTTCTGTTTGAATGTAATCCTTGACATCTATTATCTAGTCAAAATGGAGTCTCGTACGTGGTAGTTTATGCAGCAATTTTTGGTAGCATAGTAGGATTGTCTTGAAGAAATTGCTTGTTTGAGCCTTGGAAGATTAAAAAATTCGTAGATATTGAATTTGGAATAGCTTTATTGCGAAGTGTTTACTCGTGTCATTTTACCTTGTCTAAATATTTGAGGTCCACAAAAATCTGATTTCTTTTCTTTTCTGTCTATTTCCATTGAATCTTGCTCTATTTCTAGTTTTCTTGTGGAACTATATCTCTCTCTGGGGAAAATTAGGAGTAGATTTGTGGAGTTGTGCTCAAATGTTTTTGCAAAATTTTATTTGTTACAAGTAGGTATTATGCGGACCGCATAGACTAGGTAGTTGAACAAAATAGGAAATTTTCAACAACTCACAATACTTGACAAAGTTGGCTGAATCTCTTAAAGTAAGTCATTTGTAGTTCGCACAACGCAATCGTTACATTTCTCACAACCGCATGCCGCAACAGCACACACACATACTCACATTAACTACTTAGTTTATTTGGAGGTATCTGGGCCTTGGTGTTGCCAGAGACCAGCAGGCATCTAAATCCTCTTCGAGGACACTTGTTGGCGATCGCGTCCCAAAAGGTCACCAACACTATGCTCCTTTCCTGAACCAAACCTTCTACTCTCCCACACATGTTTGGGGAGGAGGAGCATTGGCCATAGGTTTGCTTACGTGACACAGGACCCCTGCAATTTCTAAGACAATCAGAATTGGCCTTAGCCCCATCCTACACAACACAACTAGCAAGTATTAGCATCATGTCTAAGTGCAATGCGCATGCAACATAGCAATACCTAGCAGTTCATGCATATAGCGTAGCATAACCCTCTTCCTGCACATAGCGTAGCAAGAACATGAAAGCGCTAGCTTAGCAAATATAGCCTAGCATAGCAATAGATTAATTAACCCTAATAAGGTGATTAACAATATGCCTTGACAGAACATGTGTCGCACTACCATGTCATGCATGGCCAAACCCTCCTAAGGGTCCTACATCACACCATTTGAAAGCCAAGTAACTTAAACTGTCCAAACCCCTAGGGTTACGACAACTGCAGCAGTGGTGGTTTAAGCGACCTTACATGAAACGATAGCATAGCATTTATGCATCCCGTGGCCGAAACGACAACAACAACGATGCAAAGGCCAAAACAACATGATGACAGAAAACATAGATGACTAAGACTAGGATACAAAACAAAAGTAGAAAATAAAACAACGATAACAGAATGGAAAAAAAGCAGAGGGAGCATAGTAGCCTACTGGGTCAATGGCGTCTCATCCCATGCCACAACGTGCACTTGTGTCATGCATCCAAGGGTTTTCTTTACCTCCTTGACCTTTGCAAGTGCCAAATTCATGCATTTCTTCTTTGGAGCCATCATCCTACTTACAGACTTTCCCTCATCGCTATGCAAAAAACCACCTTGCTCACAATTAGCACAATAGCTCCACCCTCTAAAATCTCTTTGTGCTCTGAATATGGGCTCTTCACTCTTACGGAGAGAATGACAAGCTTACCAGGGTTTAATCCTTATTTATGGCTGTAATGGTAAAAAAGGAAAATGTGCCGCTCTCTCTCTCCGTTTAATGCGGAGTGTGTCATACATCATAGCATGCTCACCATGACATTGTAGCACTGTTGGCATTAAAACCTTAACAAGCTTCGAGCTAACTGCTTGCTTTTCCAAAAAATGAAAAAAAAATATATGTAGTTTTTGTTATTGCTCTGAAAATACCTTAAACTAGCAACCCCAGCGTAGTTGTAACCTTTGCGGTCCAAAAATACCTTAAACTAGCATTTTTAGCATAGCATTCCTCTCTCACTACCAGTCTAAAAAGACCTTAAACTAGCATTTTCGATCTATTATACATTTGCAGTCCACAATGACGCTAAACTAACAGTTTCACATTTTCACATCAATGGTTTTACGTTTCTTATTTTAGCAGCTCTGCATCTCCATGCCATAATGGTCTTCCATGACTTTAAACTAGCAAAATTTTAATCTTTACATCATACTTCGCTAGTTACATCTTGTCATTTCTTTGCAATTTTTCGTTATACACGATTACTACCAACAGGTGCCTCTTAACCAAGCTTTCATCTCATCTTGATAGGTTAAGCAAAAAATGGAAATCCATCATGATCTCTCCACATCTTTAGCTTTAGTAGGTCCACATGGCAATCTTGCAAGACAATTGAATCCTGACCTGATCGATTGGGGGTTAGCTACATCTAGCACCATAGCATCTTTAGAAACATCCCCAGACTAGCCCAAGCATTTGGTCTAAACTCTATATTTGGAGTCTGGGGATGTAACTGAGGACCCTCTTGTTGAGACACCTAGGATCACGTCCAAGGGGGAAGTGGAAACATTAAAAATTAGCTCCCTCCTAGATGTGTAGATGCATGAAAATGTAGCCAAGATTCTGCAAGACAACATGAAAGCCTTCACATGGTCATACAGTGACATGCTAGGTTTAGATCCGAGGCTGATATAGCACAACGTCATCCTAGACCCACGCATGAAGGTAGTCAAATAGAAGGCTCGTAAGATCAAACCAGAAATTGAACTAGCCATAAAGGATGAAATCACAAAGCTATACCAAGTTGGTTTCATCCACGCAGTTGATTATTCAGAATGGGTGTCCAACATCATCATGGTTTCTAAGAAAAAGGGAGGAATACAAATCTATATAGACTTCTCAGATCTGAACAAAGCATTGATCAAGGATGATTTCCCGCTTCCAAGAATCGATCAAATCATTGACACTATGGCTGGTCATGCTCTATTATCCTTCATGGATGGTTTCTCCAGATACAACCAAATTCGATTCAACCTAGAGCATCAGCTAGCAACAACCTTCATGATCCCATGGGGTACCTTTTGTTACACCATGATGCCTTTTGGGCTCAAGAATATTGGGGCAACCTACCAATGATCCATGACTTATATCTTCAGCAACTACATCCTAGAAACGCTAAACAACTATGTGGATAATATAGTGGTCAAGTCCAAGGAGGAAGCTGATCACCCACGTGATCTAGGGGTAGTCCTTAAGTGTTGTCAAATGAAAAATCTACGCCTTAATCCTAAGAAGTGTGTCTTTGATGTGAGAACAAGATGTATGTTAGGTTTCATAGTATCGGAGGCCGGAATACAGGTTGACTCTGACAAGGTTAAGACCATCATCAACCTAGCACATCCTACAAACATTAAGGAGTTGTGTGGCATGCAAGGTAGGGTACAATTCATTTGAAGGTTTATAGCAAAGTTAACTGACAAGTTACACCCCATGTAACATCTTCTAAAGAAAGGGGTTAAATTCAAGTGGACAACCCAATGTCAACAAGCCTTCGATGACTTAAAGGAAGAGCTTTTACATCTCCAAACTGTGCATCCACCCAAAAGGGTTAAGCCTTTCTTCATATACCTCGTCATCTCCCACACATCTATCATGGCACTGCTATGTCAGAAACAAGATGACGGATTTGAGATACTAGTGTATTATCTAAGTCATGCATTAATAGCGCATGAGGAAAAATACAATGAAGTGGAGAGGAATTGTCTTGCCTTAGTATTTGCATTGAAAAAGTGGAGGCACTATCTATTTCACAGTGTAGTCAACATCATTTGCAAAAGCAACATACTTCAGGCTATCACTAACAACCTGTATGAAAGTAGCTAGATAGCCCCATGGAAAGAAATAACCACGAAGTTCGACCTACACTATGTAAGCCAATCATCAACTAAGGGTCAAGCCATAGCAATGCAACTTACGGAGTCACCAGTCGACGATCACGCAACCATAGATCCCGAATTCCTAGACGAGCATGTTGGCATTATCAACACAGTCCCATCACAATTGGAAGCTAATTTACACTTTGATGGCACCTTGACCACGTGAGGAAGTAGTGCAGCTGCCGTCATTACATTCCCCTCTGGGGAAATGCAGCTGTTTTCTTATTGTTTCACGTTCCCTTGCACCAACAATGTGGTAGATTATGAGGGCCTACTTAGAGGCCTATCAGCTGCCCAAACACTATGCATACAACACTTGGTAATTTGTGGTGATTCGTAACTAGTTGTGAATCAAATCACTGAGGTCTATACCTACAGGGCTACACACTTGCAACCCTACTGTGATCTAGAAAAAAGCATGCTTAAGCAATTTATGACCATAGATGTGCAACATGTGCCATGCAATGAGAACACCATGGTATATACCTTAGCCATCCTAGCACTAAATATTCCACCACACTCATTTGCAAGTTTTCTGATTTGATTATCGAATGCACTAAGCCTATCACTTAGGCGGGACACGTGGCCTCCATCAATTCTACGGATACCCAGGAGTGGTACACTAACATTAAAGCCTACCTAAAACATGGCAAACCCCCAAGTGGATTGACATCTACCTAGAGAGAGGTGATCCGTAAGCATGCCTGAAAATATATGCTCATGGGGAATGATGCCTTGTGCCGACGTTCCTATGATAGGATATTGCTGGCATGCATGGGTGGGGAGCAGGTGTGGGAGGTAGTTAATGAAGTACATGATGGACTGTGTGGTGGACACATAGCACTTAGGGCTATGGCTATGAAAATCAAATGCCTAAGGTACTATTGGCCCCACATGGAGCATGACTTCTTGTCAAAAGTCAAGACATGTGACACGTGCCAAAGATACGCAAATCTCATACATGTCTCACCTACAGACCTACACCCAATGCAAATCACATGGCCTTTCCAATGATGGGGACTAGACCTCATAGGACCTATCACACCTAAGTCCTCTTCAGGGCATAGCTTCATTATCACCACCACTAAGTATTTTACTAAGTGGGTGGAAGCTATTCCACTGAAGAAGATGATGTTTCAACAAGTTTGTCACTTCATCCTAGACAATATTGTGATAAGTTTTTGGCTTCCGATGACTATTGTAACCGAAAATGGACCATAATTTAGTAGTATAGAAACTCAAACCTTCTGCAGCAATCTAGGCATCAGGAAATCATTCTCATCCCCATATTACCCGCACGTGAACGAATAGGTGGAGGCTACAAGTAAGTCCATCATCAACTTGCTGAAGTGGATGCTTAACAATAGCAAGAGGTGGTGGCATGAGCAAATCCTCTACATTATATGGGCCTACAAAATGACATGCAGAACCGCAACAAGTAAGATTCCTGTACCATCCGAAGTCGTCAGTGCAAGGCTAGAATGAAACAAACACTGAGAGATCTATAGACAGGCACAGAAGACTCTACCTTCACTTGAGAGAGAGCTGAAACTGATGAAGGTAGAGTACCTTGGGTGGTCTGCATGTAGATCAGAAAAGGATTTCCCCAAACGTATGCCAATGTGCAATATGCTAGGTTATTTGTAAATAGCGTAATAAACGTAAACCAGAACATGAATGTGCAGGAATATAAACAAAGAGGTAAGCAAGAATGAATGAAAAGTGTAATAAATCTTGATCAGAAATGAAGTAATTGTATTACAAAATGAAGATTACAATGCACGGGTCTGAATGTAGTTGTGGATCTGACATAAGGCAGATGAAGAGCCCTAGTGGATGCAGAGGGATGATGGTATGCTGGTTTGGACTATAGGCACAGCGTGAAGGCTGTATGGTCAACATGCAGGGTAGAAGTCTAGCATGAAGGCTGTATGGTCAACATGCAAGGTAGAATTCCAGCATGTAGGGTTGGTGTTCCCAATCATCTCCCAATCAATTTTTTTAATCTCCCCCTTACTTGATAAAAAATTGAGATTTTTATAGGTTTTAGGGCATGAAACTCAGATCTGGAGTGGTATGAGTGGCCGTTGGTGAGAAAATTTTGGGTCAGATGACATGTGGCTGCGTTACCCGAGTGCAAATAATATTACAACTATACAATGTGCTGCATGCCAGCATGTACACGTTGGGCATGTGAACCTAATGTACAAACTTGACCAATACAAAAGAATTGAACCTTACAAATGAACATTACTGTTACAATAGAGAATCTTGAAATTGACACTTGGATTTGAGCTTTGGTATCATGAGAATTCTACCTGTAGATTTTGAACTTGATCTAATACGATTTTGAAAGGCTTCAAGTGGTGTACATTGTGTTGCGTACTGGGCATGCAGATCAGTGTGCAGGTTGACTGAATTGTCTGATCGACCTTGCTTTTGGTGATGCACACTAGGCATGCACACTGGGTATGCAGAATATGCATGCTCAGCATATAGGTCATGGAAGTGCATCATTTGAATCTTCATTTTGGAAGCTTGGGATGATGCCTAACAATTGCCTTGCCTCTGAGAGTCGATTGTAGGTGGAGATCTTATTCTGGTGTGCCTGTTCTGAGAAATCCTTGATGGTGCACACTGGGTGTGCATGCTGGGCATGAATGAATGAAAACCCATCATTTGGAGCTCAAAATTTGATTTTCAGGTGCCTAAGATGATGCTCAACAGTTTTCCTACCTCTGGGAGTCAATTTCAGGTGAAAATCTTGCTCTTTGGTGCCTATTTTGGGTCATTTTGGTGGTGTATGCTGGGCTGTACGCTGGTCAGCGTACACCAAAATGTACCCAGCGTACACACATGTAAATGCCTCATTTCAGGGCACAAAATTTGATTTTTAGGGGGCTAAGAGCTACTGGGGACCTTGGGAAAGGTCATGGGGGGTCCAAACACTCAATTCTGGTATGTTTTGGCTCATTTTGGGGCCTAAAAGTTACTGCACACTGAGCTTCACGCTGGGCATGTAGGCTTGTGTGCAAGAAGTATACTTAGTTAAAACTAAGTGTTTTGAGTTTCAAACTTGCAGTTCTTGTTGCCAGATGTTTATGTAGTCTCCAATGGATCTCGAAGAACTTTTACTTGCTTGATTTGACTCTGTTTGATGTTGTTTGTGAATTTTGTAAGTTTCGGTCATGCTTAGAAGCATCATGACTTAGCTTGATTCCTATCTGAAAGTGCTAGGTCCAAATTTTTGTGGTGTTTCATTGGCCCATCTTTGTTGATCCTTGGAGGAATCGACTCGAGAAGCGTCGACAAAGAAGTACAAAACACCACAAGCAACTTAGTAGCATTGTCCTTTGACACTTGGCCAGATGTCCTCGCACCATGTTCAGAAGTACTTGGGATTGGGGAATGAGGTTTTGAGATGATGTCTAGTGGATATGTTTGCAACTATGGGATTGGGAATTAATTGAGGGATTGTGCAGGTGTAGGAGAGGAGTGTTCATCTATGCTAATGATCCATGTTGGTCCTCGTCGATAACCAGTATTTGGCAGACTTGGAACCACGGCATGAGATGTGTGTCCTTTGGAGGAACAAGACTCTTGTATCAGTTTAAGAGAACTTGTTGTCACAACCAAAGCCATGCAGTGGGGTGTAACATGATGGTTTGAGACATGAATATTTCTTTCCAAGATAACTGCCTTCCCACCTGGGGCTTGTATGGGAAGTGCCAAGGGTCTTGTGGTTCATTTTTCTCTTTGCTATTTGATCTTCTTTTTTTCTTTTTTTCTTTCTTTTTGTTTTTTTTTTGGAAAGAGCTTTCTTTCAGTTTTGCACTCATGCTCATGTGCTATGTTGTGTGTTGCAACTACTTGAGAGTGTCGTAGCATGCAATAGTGTGCTCAAAGTTTTGGGGTGTACTAGGTGTATCTAGGAACTATAACTGGGTAGGAAAGGGAACGAGAGTGTTGGGGAAATGGAAAGTGTATTGGAAACTAGGAATGTACTTTTGAACAGATTGATTAACCTAGTTGCATGCATCAGAAACAATGTGGCACCTTGTTACCATGATGAAGTGTATCACCACTGGGTGTCATCCTGCAAACACAACTCCAAGAAGATAAGAAAACCATAAGTGAATGAGTTAGCAAACACTTTAGACATGAATGTGAATGTGGCCGATGCAAATAGAGGCACCATGTGAAACTTAAGGCAAAAAAAATGAGCAGCAATAGTGTTGTCAAAGCCGATGTGATGAATGAAGTGGTAGGAATTGATGAAGAAATATCATGAATTACAACATCAAATGAATGTTTTAGATATGATCTTGCTAGTTTATAGTCTTAGCAGACTGTCGTGGGTTAGTTTTATGTCATAACCCATTGGACGTTGCCAGTTTATCATTGTAGTGGAGAGTGCGATGCTATTCTATAGTCATGGTGGACTATGAAGAGGCAAGCTAGTTTATAGTCTTAGCAGACTTTGGTAAATGAGTGTGATAGTTTAGTGTCATGTCGAATAGAGCTCTGTGGTGTTGGTTTACCATCATGATGCCAGGACAATCTATGGTATCAATTTACCGTCATGATTCCAAGACATATCTGTGGTATCAGTTTACTGTCATCATTCCAGGACATACACATACCTATGATGTTTAGATGTGAAATGGCATAAGGTATAGGTGGTTCATTGGATGAGCAAGCTCATTACTGTTTATATCAGCTAGCTTAAACGCTCCATTATCGTACGCTCTGGTGACCAAGTAAAGACCTTCCCAGTTGGTTGAGAACTTGTCTGCATGTTCACAAACCGCCTTAAGAACAAGGTCACCTTCTTTGATCGGTTGCTTATGAATAACATGTTGATGGTGCCGTATTTTTTGCTTCTGATACCACTAAATTTGATCAAGTGTTCATGTGCGTTCTTCTTCCACCGAGTCAAGGTCAACAATGAGCAAGGCATTGTTTTGACCTTCATCAAGGAGTCTAGAGAGTGTGATCCTTAGGGATGGTTCCTGCAACTCCAAAGGTAAAATATCTTCTGATCCATAAACAAGAATATATGGTGTTGTACCTATGGATGTCTGATGCATAGTCCGGTAGGCCCATAACGCGTATACTAGCTGCTCATGCCATCTTTTCTTGCTCTGAGTAAGCATCTTCTTGAGCACTGAGATGAAAATCTTGTTCATGGCTTCTACTTGTCCATTGCTCTGAGGGTAGTAAGACGATGAAAATGAGTGTTTAATACCTAGGCTCTCACAGAACATTTTTGTTTCAACACTGCTGAATTGTGGCCCATTGTCAGTGATGATAGTCATCGAGATGCCAAAACGGGTCATAATATTTTCTAAGATGAAGTTGCATACTTGTTTTGATGTGGTTTTTCTAAGGGGAATAGCTTCTACCCATTTAGTAAAATATTCTGTTGTGGTTATGATAAAGCTATGTCCCACAAAAGATGGGGGAGTTATTGGTCCTATAATGTCTAACCCCCATTTTTGGAAAGGCCATGTGATTTGAGTCGTCTGCAATTCATTCAGTGGAACATGTATAAGATTACCGTGCTTTTGACACATATTGCACCTCTTGACCTTGGAGAAGCAATCGTACTCCATATGTCGCCAATAATAGCCTAAACGTTTGATTTTTTTTGCCATTGCTTTAGGCGTTATGTGCCCTCCGCATAGTCCTTCATGAACTCTTTCCACGATGGTTTGGCCATCAGTACTACTAACACATGTTAAAAAGATGTCTTCATAGGATCTATGACATAGTGTATCTCCTACTAGTGTATATTGTCTAGAGCATTTTCGTACTGCGTCCTTTTGAGCATTCGATAGGTATTGAGGTGGTTCGCCATGTAGAAGGTACTCTTTGATGTCATCGTACCATTCTATGACGTGTGTCGTGCTAATGGATGCTATGGAAAGTTCATTGGGAGCATCAGTTATGGGCTTGGCACAACTCACGATGGAACTGGGCAGCGCACGAAACATATCGAGTGAGATATTTAGAGCTAATGTGGCTAGTGCATCTACAATGGTATTATCATTTCTAGGAACATGTTGTAGTTCTACATTTATAAACTATTTCAAAAAGTGTTTTGTCAGGTCACAGTAGGGTTGTAGATGAGATTCTTTGCATGCGTAAACATCTTTGACTTGGTTTATGATTAACTATGAGTCACCTCTAACTACGAGGCGTGTGATGTTTGAAGCTTGTGCTGCCATGAGGCCTTTGAGGAGACCTTTATACTCTACTACGTTATTGGTACAAGGAAAGTTAAATCGGTAAGCAAAGGGTTGGATCTCCTCGGAGGGATATGTGATAACGGCAACAACAATTCCCCCTCGGGAGGTGGATGCTCCATCAAAGTTTAATATCGCATCATAGTTATCAGGAACTATGTCAATTTTGCTTATGTTTTCATCTAGAAACTCTAAATTAATCATTTCTTGATCTTGTGTTGGTGATGCGGTCATCTAATTGACTATAGCTTCACCTTTGATGGATGATTGGGCTATGTAATGCAGGTCAAACTCAGCAATCATTGCCTTCCATTGAGCTAGATTGCTTGATTCATACATGTTGTTTGTGATTGCTCTGAGTACATTTCTTTTGCAGATTATGTTTACTTGGTTTCGAAAGAGATAATGTCGTCATTTCTTCAGAGAAAAGATAAGGGCTAAACATGACCTCTCCACCTCATTTTATTTCTTTTCATAGGCTACTAATGTGTGGCTTAAGTAGTAAACAGGAACTTCGGTTCCATCATCTTGTTTCTGGCAAAGCATAGACACAATTGATGAATCCGATGTGACAAGGTAGATGTAGAATGGTTTAATGTTCTAAGGCAGATAAACTATCGGTAATTGAGTCAATTCCGTTTTGATATTGTCAAAAGCTTCTTCGCATTGTGGGGTCCATTGAAAATGCATACTCTTGCATAGCAAATGGTTCATGGGTTTCAACTTATCAGTTAGTTTTTCTATAAAGCTCCTAATGAAATGTAATCTACCTTGTAGGCCTCAAAGTTTGGTAAGGTTTCTTGGAGGTTGCAAGTTTGTGATAGCCTTCACCTTATCGGGGTCTACTCGAATCCCTGCTTCTAAAACTATGAATCCTAGAATTTTTCCTAATTTGATCTCAAAGAAACACTTCTTTGGGTTTAGTCTAAGCTCATATTTTAAACAATGCTTAAGTACCAAGTCTAGGCCTTGTATGTGCTACTCTTGTATCTTTGATTTAACCACTATATCATCTACGTAATTGTTGAGCGAGTGAAGGATGTAATCAGTAAAGATGAAGGTCATCGCTCATTGATACGTAGCCCCAGCATTCTTTAAATCGAAGGGCATCATCGTATAACAAAATGTCCCCCATGGTGTCATGAAGGTTGTCCTAAGTTTATGTTCAGGGTTAATCTGGATTTGAATATATCCTGAGAAGCCATCCATAAAAGATAATAGTGCATGCCTAGTTGTTGAGTCAACTAGTTGATCAATACTAGGTAGTGGAAAGTCATCTTTTATGGTCGCTAAGTTGAGGTCCCAGAAGTCAATGCATAGGCAAATGCTTCTATTCTTCTTTGGGACAATAACCATGTTGGATACCCAGTCAGTGTAGTCAAAAGCCCGAATGAAACCATCTTGATAAAGTTTGGTGATCTCATTGCGAACTGCCAACGCTACCTCAGGCTTAACCTTACGTGCTTTTTTTTTCACTGGTCTTAACTTCGGGTCGAGTATGATGTTATGCTAGACTATTCAAGGGTCTAGCCTAGGCATGTCAGTGTAAGACCAAGTGAATTTCTTGATGTTTCTTTTTAGCACTTTTGCTATGTCATCAGAAATTTGTGGGTCTAGTACAGTACTTAGTTTTAGTATCTTAACTTCGCCGCTTGGCATAGTGATGGGGGTTTCAATTAATGGATCCTCAGTGATGTTATCAACTTCAATATCCAGCAATTTCTTCATGCTCTGAAAGCATTCTATCATTTCCTTTGTCGATGCCACGAAGTTTTCATAAGTCAATGTGCCTAAATCAATGGACTTTCGAATCATCTCCCATTGGATGGGTCCGTATGGTCCATTGATGAATAGTGGTGCGAATAGTTTCTTGCTATCCATGCTTGCTCNAGGGCCTTACCGGGCCGATCGTAGCAGTTTAGGGCCTTACCGGGCCATACCTATTCGTTTATGATTTCTAGTTGATTGTACAACTTATAATCATTATTAGGTATGAAACTACAAGATGAAGAGTATGTGCCAAGGTGTTTAGTTTAGACGACAAGAGTCAACGTAAGAGGGAAGGTCTTATATGGGTAATGTTTGGCCTAGTGCATATCTAGGCCAAAGTCGAGCCAGAACCCTAAACCCTAAACCCAAAGTTGAGCTAGAACCAAAGAGAACAGTATGAACCCAAGCTAAGCTTTAGCGTGAACCTAAGCTAAACTTCAGCGTGAAATAGTGGGAGATTCAGCGTGACGAGGAGGTGAGGATTTGGTCATAGGGGGAAGGGAAAGGTGGTGATCCGATGTGAAGGAGGCAGCAAAGGTAGCAAAGATCATGGTGTGAAGCGTTAAATGAAAGCCCCCAGCGTGCATGCCCTGGAGAAACCCTCAGCATGCAGGGAATTGAAACCCCAATGTGCAGGGAGTTGAAACCCTAGCAGGAAGGGAGTTGAAACCCCAACGTGAACGCCCTGGAAGAACCCTCAGCGTGAATGCTTCATCATGCAGTTAGCATGCAACGACAAACCCCAGCGTGAAGACGACATGGAGGATTCAGCGTGAAGCCTCGAAACCAGCCTCCAATGTGAACCCCCTTCACTTAGAAATCCTTAGCGTGAACACTAGATAGGGACTTTTAGCGTGCATGTCCTTGCTCCAGTGTAAAGGTCTTGAATGTAGCGTGATGGGATGGGCAAGGGAAAGCAGGTGAGAGACCAGGGAAGGAAGGATCCTGACTTGACCTTTTCTAAGGAGAGTGAGGTGATGCTCCAGTGCCTGCCCAAGCCCTTGATCCCATCATGGTATGGATCAATGCGTCGGTAGATCCTAGTCCTTTGTCTAAATTTTTGTTTTTGTTTACTATTTTCATTAATTTTTGTTTGGTTTTTCTTATTTTGATGCATAGAATTTGTGTGAGGCTTGGCCTATTTCTTTGGTGTAGATATTAGTGTGTAGGCCAGCATCAACCCTTGTCTCCCTTGCTCGGCGTATGGCCAGTTTTATGTCTGGAATGCAATTTAGTGATATCCTCAGCATGCAGGGGGGCCAAAATGCTCAACGAGCTGGGTTTGCACGCCCACATTCCCAGTGTGCAAGACCTACATGCCCAGTGTGAACCTTGAAAGCTTTTCCAAGTGCTGGCCCCCCAGCGTAAAACCTTCTCTTTAGCTCTTTTTTTGTGTGTGTAGCTTACTTATCCTAGTTCTTGAAGATGTGCAAAGGTCTTAAACCTTTCCTCTTAGTGGTGGAGCTTGTTGGAGTTCTGGCGTTGTTCGGGACTATTGATTCTGATGAGCCGGTACCTGATATGACCATCGATCGAGATGGGGTATGGTTTAGAATGGGTGCCAGCAAGTTCCTTGCCTTCATCTTACAAGGATTCAGTGTGGTAATATGGTCTCACCTAAGTGAACAATTAGCATGTAGTGTCCTTGAGACTATGTTACCGGGATCCTCAAATGGCATAGTGGCCTTCATGGTCAACATCGATGAGGGATTGTTTATGGTTGGGGATGCTCCCTCTGGAGGGCCCAGATCCACCTGTCCATTAACACGTGTATGGGACCTATTATCATGTAGCCCTTACAATGTCAATAGAACCTTATTCCTAGCCTCTCATGTGCACACTTTGTTCCAGAATCCTCCTAGAATGGTGTACAGGGTAGAAAGGTAAGGTTGTCTAATTTATCGTTCCTGCTTTGATGCTAAGTGGTTGTTCATATTTTGACTGTCATTTCTTTGTAGGCCTCAATTTGATAAAGAAGGATTATGCATAGGTGATGATGGACTCGCATTGGCTCTTACTGCCTTAGAGGCTTTCATGGTAGGTCCCACTCTCTGTGGTGCCGTGTTAGCCCAGACCAAGGGTGTAATTGTCCTTTTTCACAAACGATACTCCAAGGCTTTTGCATGATGTGAGGCTCGGGGGTGGCTACATGGGGATTGGTCCTGTAATGGGCTAGTTTTCCCATGCAATGCTAATTCAGCTTCTAATGGTCTTAATCCATTGGCCAAAGGTAAGTAATAGTGTTTTTGATGCCTCACGTTTGTTTGTTTTGCTACCTCATTGGTTGTATTGATTCTATGGTTTTACCTTGCACATATAGTGGATGTTACCCCTAGTGGAGTCACCATAACAACTGGCCAGACTGAGGGTATTTTGGCCATAAAATTCAAGGATCTTGATGGTGCACAATGGTGGTTGCATGATAAGGAACCATCGCATATTATCAGTTGCTTGAGTGATTCTGGCCTCATGGAGTTGTTTACTACTCTAAGTCCTAACGTCTCCGTGATCGAGATGATTGCGATCATTGATTCTCTCAACAAAGCTGTTACTTACTATAGCACTCATGTCAAGGGAATTAAAGTAGCTTTCCATCTGTCAACAGAGTTCTTTTTGGA
The DNA here is from genome assembly GCA_015680685.1 of Gnetum montanum. Lineage (NCBI taxonomy): Eukaryota > Viridiplantae > Streptophyta > Gnetopsida > Gnetales > Gnetaceae > Gnetum > Gnetum montanum. The sequence goes on from MNCI01014438.1 coordinate 1,301,165, forward strand.
CCTCTTCGGTGTACTGGCAGATTGGGCTAGAGTGACTTTGGATAGAGCACAGAAAGAGGTCCATGTTGTTTGTGAGCTAGAGGATTGGCTGGGTGTACTTAAGGGTGATAACGGATTTCCTATGCAGGGAAGATCAAAAGTAACTAAAGTAAATGAGTTGTATCCACTATTCAAAGCATGAGTTTTTCCTAAGTCCCTATCCCAAGTGAAGAATTTTGGGGTAGAATCTGTGCGTATCATGCACATGATTCTGGAGACTGGGATGCATTATAATTAGGCTTAGTTTTTACTTTCAGGTTTCCACAAAGAGATAGTGAGATTGTGTTAGAACGTTGAGGCACAGTTCCATTTTACCTTTGCATTCTTCATTGGTTACCTACATCGACTAGCTGAATTTCTAGTAGTTCACGTGGGTAACGAGTACATGTTAAGGGATCATGGCCAACTATCTTGCCCATGGATTCGCCACTTGTTTGAAGTGACTAAATCTCAAGATGCTCCCGAAGGGATTAATGAATCGGTCTCTGTTACAATAGGGGGATCATCTGGTCATTCAATCCATACACATGACAGTGTAGGGTTGGAGCTAGGTGGTGTGCCCTATACTACTAGGAGAGTTGATCGAGTAATCAAGGAGACAATTGGGAAGGCAAAATCTAAAGTTCAAAGACCTAAGCGCTCTAGAGGGGTTTCTCTAGCTATAGATGAACCAAAGGTGAAATGCATATGGTTTAAAGTATCTGCACATGGTAAGTAAGCCTGATTCATTCATTTATCCTTGTTTTATTATTATTATTATTATTATTATTGGTCATTTATATTAAAGTGATGTTAAACTTATGAATATCATCAGAGCCAACTCCTGGAGTGAGAAGAGAGGGGTTAGCACCAATCATAGAGGAAGAAGGGGTCCCCACCAACCAAGGTGAGGAGAACGAAGCAGGTAATGACGAGATGGAAGTCCCCATCCCTCTAAGGGAAGAAACAACAAAACGAGCGGAAGTCACCACAGAGAAAGATCACACTGGTGATCAGAAAGAAGTTGACGAGATGTTTGATGATTTCTTTGAAGGAAGGTTAAACCTTGACAATCCTCCGAATCTAGAAGAAGAAAGGGATTTTGGTATGTTCTCCTTATTATGTTTATTTGATTTTTGAATTGTTTCATTTCCATTATTTAGATTTTTGATTTTATGTTTTTGCTGCTACAAGGCGCAAATGTTGAAACCAGGACAACTCTTAATGTTCATTCAGAAATACCTACAATGAAGACGCTAGTGGAAACAAACACCGAAGTTGGTCCATCTTCTACAAATGAATCATTTACTTGGATCAAAATGCCAAGTAAAATGGATTTTGTCCTTGGTATCATCAATGAGGTAGTTGATCGCATCCAACAAGCTCATCCTAAAATAGGTACATATGCTTTAAGCATTTTGAGTCTTTCTGTCTTCGCATCTATTTCTACTATCCAATGTCTAATGTATATTCTCCTTATAGAGAGGCTTCAACTAGAGATGTTTGTAGAGGGGTTAGGCTTACGGTCTTCGTTTGATGCCTTTGCTAGGCACACTGTGGTAGAGATGGAATCTCCTAAGAGAGTAATTACTACTGCCTCTAGGGAGATCTCTGTAGGCGAGTTTCCTCTTAAACATCCTACTTGGTTTGCTATGGACAAAGGGAAGGCCTTAGCCAATATTGATCTAGGCCTTGATGGAACAGACTGGGCAAGTGTCCCTGAAGAAGAAATCCTTCGTCGGCTAGAGTTTGGTATAAGAGGATCCTCTTCAGTAAGTCGTTTAAACTTGTAACTTTTTATTTGTTTTTAGTAGAAAATGTTACCCCTTTTTGTTTTTTTCTTAGTTAATTATTTTCTTTTATTTTTTACAGAGTCATGATGATGGCAATGAAGGTGGCCCCAATGGAGGGGAAACTCATGATGCAGGGGAGTTTGAGGGGAAAGCCCCTCCTGATCTTGATGTTTAGTTTTTAAAATTTGGCGTTGTTATTAGTTATGTTTCTGTGGGTTGTAAACAGAATTTTTTTTTGAGCTGTATATGAACAGATGTGTAAACTAGGTTAACTTTTGTAATCATCCATTTATATATTTATACATTTTTTTTGTTGTTTTCATATTCCAATTTTTTTTTGTTTTTTTTAGAGTTGTTTGAATTTTGAGAAGAAATAATGCAAGGACATGGAGAAAAAGTCTTTTTCTTGTTTTGTTATTTAAGTGTAAACATGAAATAAAGTGCAAATGTAACCCAAACGATAACTGTGCCAAAGGAAGACATAAAGGAAAGCGTAACTTGTACTGCAAAGATGTAATCATAGAATGTAATCTAAGAATTTAAACTTTTGAGGCAAATGAAAGTAAACTTGCTCTAGTTTAAGGCCATTTCGGGCCATACATACATGAGTGTCAGTTTAAAGTCATGACGGACTGCAACTTGATCATTCTAGTTTAAGGCCATTTCGGGCCGTAAATAAACAAGAGGGATATCAACTGATACGATGGGTTTTCATGTAAACCGACCATTCCTGACCATGGCTAGTTTTATCTCATTCTGGACATGTGATAGTTTAATGTCATTCCAGACTTGCGTAGTTTAGTGTCATTTCGGACAATCATAGTTTCACGTCATTGCGGACTGTCATAGATTGTTAATTGTTTAATAAATTTTTGATTTCTTTTTTATGTTAGGAGTGGGTTTAATGGATATGATCTGATACTCTACATCTCCTTTGCTAATTACGTTGAATGGTAGCTCTGCCCAGGAGATGTCTGGTGGAGTAGGCTCTGAGTCAGTATTCTTGGATGTTTCTAGGTTAGGTGGTGTTTCCTTGGTTTTTGAGGGATCAGGATTTATGGGTTGGTCATCACTTTGGGTTTCTTTTGTTTCTTTTAGTATGGGATTTTTGGAAATTCTATCAAGTTTATGCTCATGTAGAGTGTCCTCTTGTTCAGGCTCCTCAAATTTAACTTTGGAGCCTTGATTTGCCTTCATGTGAGATGAGATGGTGAATGTAGCAGCATCCCCATGGATAATGATTTCACCCCTCTCATAGGGTAAGTGAATCTCTTGATGAATGGGGGAAGATACCACTTTTAGCTGGGCTAACCAGGGTCTTCCCAGGATTAGGTTAAAACTAGGCATCTCATCAATAACCACAAAGTCTGCGGATGTGGGGAATCGATCCCCTGCTATAAAATCCAAGGTCAATGTACCTTTAACCACTACTCGTGATCCATTAAATGACTTCAGGCATGTCGTAGACATCAGTTTAATTAATTCTGTAAGCCCTAACTTTTCAATGATGGGATAAGGCACTACGTTTGTGGCTGCTCCATCATCTACATGTACTCGATGTATTTTGAACTGATTAACTCGTATGGTTATAAACATGGGTTTGTGGGTGACATCTCCGATTTTCTCATTGATCTTAATTTAATTAGGGTGAAAGCTTAATGATTTAGATTTGGATCCTTGTTATGTAGACATTACCGCGTGTATAGAGGGTTCATTTGCAAGTAGGTTTTCGCTAACTGGGATCGATGTTAACATTTATACTAGGGCTTCACGATGAACTAGCGAAGTCAATATGAGGTCGTACAAGCTTAATGATGTGTTCTTTCATTTAAGGGCTTTCGTAACCTATGTTAGGGTGTTAGCTAAGTCTTTACCATTAGGTATATTCTTGTCCATGGCCACTTGATCCATTGGACCTAATAGTTGTATCTCACGTGGGGTAACTTTCGTGTTATTTTTCATGACTGTTGGGTTTGATATGTGTTGCATTCTTGATTTTTCCTCTTTATAACTCATGCTTGGCTCATTTTTAGAAGGAGCCATAGGTATTGCACTTAATAGAGTTGGTTTCAGGGGCCTTAGTGTAAGGCGTTGACGTTCCTTCTCCAAACGTTCCCTGGTGAGCCTATCTGCCAAGCGTTCTCACATGGGTTGTGTGGGAACATTTGGGGTCAAAATATTCGGTTGTTTCGGGACCTGAATGACGAATGGGGCGGGAAGGGATTGTGTCTGAGGCATATGAGCTTGGACATCAAACTACCTAGGCACCTTGACCATAAACAGGGTTGGGCGATTTGTAGTTGGTACCTCTGTCATAGCAACTACCTGTGGCACCTAGACCACAAAGGGAGTGGGCCAGTTTAATGGTGTCACACTAGCGGTTGTATTAGTAGAGGGCACAAAAACAACAAATGGTTTGGTTTGGGGTGGTACCTGTGTTGTTGCCACTGTGGGAGGTACTCGGATGACCAATGATTTTTGTGGGGTAGGAGGATCGTGTGAGGAATATGAAGGTTGAGGTGATGTTAGTGCAGTAGGGGGAACACAAACTACAAAGGGGTTCTTTGGTATTTCATAGTTATTATCTATGTAGATGGTGTTAATTATGTATGGTGCTTATTTAGTATTTAGGGTATCTTTATATATTCCCATGGACTGGTTTTATGGTTTGACTGGATTGGCCTCATCAAAAGTGATCTCACCTCAATCAATCATTCATTGAATGTCTTGTTTCAAGGTGAAACAATAGTTGGTACCATGCCCATTACGTTGGTGGTACTCACAAAATTGGTCTAGTCTAAAGCCTCTTGGAACTAGGGGCTCATCCGGTGTTGCCAAGCTTGGGTTCTCGACCAATTCACAGAATTGATCATGTTTTTGAATTGCCATAGGGGACAATTTTTTATGTTTCATTATCCTAGCCTTTAAGAGTTGGTCAAATAATTGTGAAGGTTTCATGGGCAATGGTGTGTATTGAGAGGGGTCTCTCCTCTTAAAGCTTCACACATGACCTGGTGTAGCATTTTGTGATGTGGACAGTCCAGGTGTAGCAGCGGGAGCAGGTCTAGTATATCTAGTAGGGGCGGTAGGTGGTTTACCTTGTTGTCTTGTACTTCTTTGTTGAGTTTTTGCTACTGCTGCTACAGTTGCCTTAGCCCTTTCTTTTTCTTTCTTATTATGCTGACTTTTAAAGGCTGAATAGGTGGGGTCATGGCTATTTTGTGTTGCTTCTTCAATGTTTTTAATTTGTATAAAAGCTTGGGCTAAGAGTGCATGAATTTAGGTAATACAGTTTGGATTTAACAAAGTCATTCATAGCTCCCTTTAAGATGGTGAGTAAGTATGTTTCAGGGATTGGTTCATGAAGTTCATTTAGTGCAGCACTTCATATCTGAATAAATTTTTGTATAGGTTCAAGTGATGCTTGTTTTACCTATATCAGACTGTCCAATGTCACTTTAGGTTTCAAGTTATATTTAAACTTGGTAACGAATTGGTGTAAGAGATCCTCCAAAGAGGATATGGAGTTACGAGGCAAGGCTCGGTACCAGTCTAAAGCTCTCATAGTGAGGGACATGGCAAAAACATGTAAGATTGCATGGGGCCATGCCTGAAGCAATAAACATTCTAGTCTAAATGTGACCAGATGGGCATTGGGCTCTCCTTCCCCGTTGTATTTGGTTAGTTGAGGTAAAGAAACTCCTTTGGGCAGGGTCAATGGTGGTACCGAAGAGCTAATAGGATCATCTTGGTAAAAGTATAATACTTTAAGCTCTTCATTGTTGGCCGTTTTGAGGTGTTTTACCTCATCAGTAAGTTCTTGCATTACCTTTTTAGCTTTGGCCCGGTCTTGGGCACTAGGTGAAATGGTAGGTTCATCATGTTGTGTAGTATGCAAGTTAGATTGTTGTATAGTGGGCGAGAAAGAAGAAAGTTGAGTGGTCGGAGGTTGCACTTGTGGAATATTCATGGTGGGTGCTACTAAGGGTGGCATACTGTAAGGGGTGGGTTGTTGTTGTTGTACTTGAGCGACATTCATGGGTGGAATTCTAGGAGGTGGTATGTTGTAATGAGGGGGTTGATGCGGTTGCATGCCAGTCACGGCCCACTATCCAGTCATGATTTGTAAGGGAACACCCTGAATTTGTTGAGTTAAAGTGGTGAAGGGTGTCCCTTGGGTTTCTATTCGTGGTATATAGTGAGTAGATGTAGAAGCAGGTATCACAGACGGCATCCCAATCACTTGGGGTGGGAAGGTCACTCCTACTTTAGTTTGAGGGGGCTGTTGTTGGGGTTGTACTTGTATGAGAGGGGATAACGTGGTGACGGAGGAATAGTGGGGATGGATATATTGAATTAAGTATCGGTCATAGGGAGAGTGGGAATAAGAGTAGGCACTTCCTATTGGCGCACATGTGCTTGAGTGGTTTTAAATGAATGGAGGGACATGGTCTCCCCCATGAAAGGGTGAAATAACGGATTCACATAAGTATGCAGACTAAGAATATGGTACGAATCCCCATGTTCAGATTGAGCAACAAAATTATCTTTCTCATCTTTGTTTTGAGGTTCTATGCTGGGTTGCCGCAAGGTTTGACACCTGGCCATGAGGAGTTGGGATAGGAGTTCATGGTGGGATTCAGTGAGGGGGATGACATCATAGGCAGTGAGAATGAAGTCATGATCTCCTTTGTGAATTAACTCATAGTGTGTCTTTGCTTCTAGCTCAGCTTAGTCAATGGCTAGTTTAGCTTGGATTTTAACACAAATAAAATTATACTGTTCAGGTGTTAAGATGGTGAACATGGGATCCATACCTTGTAGTCTTAATGACCAGCGAGATGGCCCCTGAGGGTTGACCTCACCATGAGTCACTGTGGGTCCAGTGGTGGTCATAATCTATAAGAATGATGCACTAGGATCAGAGATGAGGAGAGTAGAAGTATTGGTGTTTGTAGGGTCCATTTTACATTCTTGAAGTATGACAATGTAAAGTAAAAAAATTCAGTTAAGTGTTGGACTGGAAGCAAACAAATTTTCTAAGTGTTGGAACAATGTAAATGGTGTAAACAGGAGAAAATTTGGCTAAGTGTTGTTAGCGTATACAGCATAAACAGGCAAGAATTTGGTTAAGTATAGAATAGGTATGCTTGTTAGCATACACCCTCAGTGTGCAGACTTTTCTACACAGCGTACACCTAAGTCTGGTAGCATGTAAGTGCTAGTATCAGCATATAGACTACTCTGATACCGTACAAGCTGTGTTCAGGGACTTGTGGTAGCATGCAGACTGGATCCATAGCATATGGACTGAATCCCCAAAATATAGGCTTCAACAATCAACATACAGGATGAACAGGTAGCATATAGATAGAGTGGATAGCATGCAGATATGCTAGGCAACATATACACGCTGAGATTGCAACAGATCTGGCTGAAGAGGGTGCAGATTTGGAAGGTTCAAAATTAGATCTATGAGTGTAAATCTGAGAAAATCGACTATAGATCTAGGATCACAGGGAGTGGATCTATGAGATGGACTAGTGGATCTAAAGAGATCTATGGTGGATTAGAGTAGATTTAAGCAACGAGAGGACCTCATTCTAGCACCATTTTATGTACCATCCAAAATCGTCAGTGCAAGGTTAGAATGAAACAAACACTGAGAGATCTATAGATAGGCACAGAAGACTCTACCTTCACTTGAGAGTGAGCTGGAACTGATGAAGGTAGAGTACCTTGGGTTGTCCGCATGCAGATCAGACAAGGATTTCCCCAAATGTATGCCAATGTGCAATATGCTGGGTTATTTGTAAATAGTGTAATAAACGTAAACTAGAACATGAATGTGTAGGAATATAAACAAATAGGTAAGTAAGAATGACTGAAAACTATAACAAATCTTGATCAGAAATGAATCAATTGTATTGCAAAATGAAAATTATAGTGCACCAATATAAATGTAGTTGTGGATCTGACACAAGGTAGATGAAGAGCCCCGGTGGATGCGGAGGGATGATGGTATGCTGGTTTGGACTGCAAGCACAACGGGAAGGCTGTATGGTCAATGTGCAGGGTAGAAGTCCAGCATGCAAGGTTGGTATTCACAATCATCTCCCAATCGATTTTTTTCATCTCCCCCTTACTTGGTGGAAAATTTGGGTTTATATAGGTTTTAGGATGTGAAACTCGGATCTGGAGTGGTATGAGTGGTCGTTGGTGAGAAAATTTCGGGTTGAATGACATGTGGCTGCATTTCCCAAGTGCAAAGAATATTACAACTATACAGTGTGCTACATGCCAGTGTGTACATGCTAGGCATGTGAACCCAGGGTACAGACTTGACCAATACAAAAGAATTGAACCTTAAAAATGAACATTACTGTTACAATAGAGAATCTTGAACTTGACCCTTGGATTTGAGCTCTGGTGTCATGAGAATGCTACCTGTAGATTTTGGACTTGGTTAAATATAGTTTTGGAAGGCTTCAAGTGGCATACACTGTGCTATGTACTGGGCGTGCATGTTGGGCATGCAGATCAGTGTGCAGGTTGACTGAATCGTCTGATCGACCTCGCTTTTGGTGGTGCACACTGGGCATGCATGCTAGGTATGTAGAAGATGCATGATCAGCATATAGGCCATGGAAGTGCATCATTTCAAGGTTTAATCTTCATTTTTGGAGTTTGGGATGATGCTTGACAATTGCCTTGCCTCTAAGAGTTGATTGTAGGTGGAGATCTTATTCTGGGGTGCCTGTTCTGAGAGATCCTTGATGGTGCACGCTAAGCGTGCACGCTGGCGTGCATGAATGAAAACCCATCATTTGGAGCCCAAAATTTGATTTTCAGGTGCCTAAGATGATTCCCAATAGTTTCCCTACCTCCAAGAGTCAATTTCAGGTGAAAATCTTGCTCTTTGGTGCCTGTTTTAGGCCATTTTGGTGGTGTACGCTGGGCTGTACACTGGTCAGCGTACACCAAAATGTACCCAACGTACACACATGTAAATACCTCATTTCAGGGCCCAACATTTGATTTTTAGGGGTCTAAGAGCTACTAGGGACCTTGGGGAAGGTCATGGGGGGTCCAAAAGCTCAATTCTAGCATGTTTTAGCTCATTTTGGGGCCCAAAAGTTGCTGCATGCTAAGCTACATGCTGAGCTACACACTGGGCATGCAGGCCTACGTGCAAGAAGTATACTTAGTTAAAACTAAATGTTTTAAGTTTGAAACTTGTAGTTCTTGTTGCCAGATGTTGATGTAGTCTCCAATGGATCTCAAGGAACTTTTACTTGCTTGATTTGACTTTGTTTGATGTTTTTTGTAAAGTTTGCAAGTTTTGGTCATGCTCGGAAGCATCATGACTTAGCTTGATTCCTGTCTAAAAGTACTAGGTCCAAATTTTTGTGGTGTTTCAACTCCTTATAGCCTTGTTTATGGATCTAAAGCTGTGTTGCCTCTTGAGTTGGAGGTACCATCACTCTAGATGATCCTCTCAGATTTTGTAACTAAAGCCTAGAACAACGAGTCATGGATCATCGATCTTGACTCAATGGAGGAGGAGCGCGTGTAGACGCTGAGCCGCATAGAGCACTACCAGAGCAAGCAACAACAAAAGCACTATGCAGACTTGCATTGATAGCCAGTATAGAAGGGAGACCTCATCCTCAAAGTTTTCTATGAGCATGTGAGAAAATTCACAGCCAACTGGAAAGGCCTTTACATGTTCACTAAAGCCTTTGGGAATGGAGTCTTCAAGCTGGTGGACATGGACAATAACAAGTTCGTCAATCCAGTGAATCACTTGTACCTCAAGTCGTACTACATCTGAAGCATGAGCACAATAAGCAGCATCCACTATGACATTAAACTGGCAACAACAAGCAGCATTAGCTACGACGTTAGACTGGCGACAACAAGTAGCATCCGCTATGACAATAAACTAGTGGCAACCATCCGCTACGACATAAACCTGGCATAGCTAGTCCACTATGACTATAAACTGGCATGGCACATCCACTATGATGTTAAACTGGCATGTACAATCTGTTGGGACCTTAAACCAGCACAGAAGTCCTCTGGGACCCTAAACTAACACATAGTCTACCAAGACCTTAAAATGGGTTCGTTTCACATCCCAAGCACACATTGAACAAGCGTGCATAGTGCCAACATGGGGGTGGGATGTTGCAGCTCTAGAACCTAGTTCACAATGAAATGGGAACACGATTTGGAATGTACATGATGTTGCCACCCTTGGCATTATGCTGTCCCTCCAAAGATGTTGTATGACATCGCATTGGCCCTCTGGACCTACCGTCTCCACGATCCACCATCCTAATGGTAGTTCCTTGGCCAATGCCCACCGCTGGAGTTCCAGAAGTATTGTGGACCAACCAAAATATTGTTACCCTCCAGATCCTTGTTGAAACCTAGGTTTGCATGATGTTTAGCTATCTAGTAGCTGATCCCATAGCTGAACTGAGATTGCATGCTTTTGGTAGGGATTCTTGAGCATCTACACTCATAGTAGCTCCCGACACCTTTGATGCCAGCTCCACCATGCCGGTTCTGCCAAGGCCACTGTTGGCCTTCCTACGTTGGACATCGTACACTAGCAATGATATCCAAGAGCTTCAACAACATTTTCAGCAAGCAAGATCATCACCCTCACTTTGCATCGTGGTTGTTTCGCTCTCCATCATGCTTACAGGGTGCGGTTAAAAGCACATCTTGCCATAGCAGCAAATGCTATAGCATCGCGAACTGAGTGCCTCGACTAGCTTGGCTACTTTAGAGTGCAAATTCCATGATGTGCGTAACATAGCTCACCACATGGGAAGCATCTATAGATAGGACAAAACCTCACATGGATGTAACACAAATTATCATGGGAAAGAAACACCTATCCTACAAGCGGTCGTAGGTCAGGGAGAGTAAAGATGAAAATGTGAACAACGCCCTCATGAGCACTCTTACGAGGGACTTTGCTAAACCTCATCTTTATCCTTTTCTTGAACCTCCTTCCTCCCTACTTCACCCTCTCACTCTCAAGCATAGCCAAGCAATGTCTTGACGATCATCGAGCAACAATGTTAGCATTGTGTCTTCCGTGGTGTTTCGTATTCTTTGTCAATGTCTCTCGAACCTATCCTCCAGATGTCGACAAAAAGGGACCAATGAAACACCCCAAGATTCAAAGTCATCCTTGCTTCACCAAGTCTTTGCAATTTGCACAGTGTTACGGTAGTTCTTCAGGAGATGGACGTTCTGATGTTCAGATTGTCCAGTTTAGTAAGTTTTCTACCCCATGTGTCAATAGGCTAAATGGATTCTCTAGCCTACCCACCTGAGCGGTTCACCTAGTTGATCGTGTGCTTAGGAGTGGTGCGTGGAATTGCTAGCGGTGCTTAGAACGTGCAAAACGCTTTAGCAAGTTTTCTAAGTCAAGGAGTTTTGCTACGCTACGCTACTCTATGTAGCATAGCAAACTTCAAAAGATGTTTTGAAGAAGCCCAGTGCTACACTATGCCATGACACACAGCATAGTACAACGCAACAAAAACTAGATGGTCAGTCCCCTCGCTTAACTTCAAGCCCTTCAGCAATGTCTCCTTCCATCAGAAAGTAGCGAACTTGGCAAAATCATGTCATGTTTGCTGCTATGCTATGCTAAGCTACATGGTGCAGCGAGGCATAGAAATTTAGCGAAAGTGACAGAAGGCATCTCAAAGGTCAAGATCAGCAAGTTTGTAAGCTTCGTTGTGCAAAAGGTAAAGTTTACAGATTGATGATTTTTTTTGTGACTAAGGATAGTTGCTACGCTATGATACGCTACATAGTGTAGCATAACATAGAAAATATGCAATAAGTAGTCAGTGTGCTTCAAAGGTTTCCAATGCATGCAGCAGGACCTAACGCAAATTTTTTTCTTTGAACTAGCGACTATGTTACACAACACTACACTGCGTAGCATAGCACGTGGTAACAAGATGCTACACTACGCCAAACATGCTATGCTACAAAGCATAGCAAAGTATGGAAAGCAGTTACGCTACATCAATGCACTCCACCTAATCACATCGTTGCTCTGACAGTGCAATTACAGCATGGCAGGCTTGTAATTATGACATGGTAGGCCCGCCCAATAGTCATGCAGGCACACGCAACATATGCAGGTCAGCATTAGCCCAAGGCACGTGGCATTCAAACCACATGTTTCATGTGTCCTTGGTCCTATAAATACCCCAATGAGCAACGCTCAGAGGATGTTTTTCAAGCTTTTGGTCCCCAGGTCCAGTTTTCTTGACAATTTGGTTAGCTAACAATTTTTTTCTAAAAAGCAAAAGAGTTAGCACTGTAACCTTGAGAATTGTAAGCTTTCTGTTTGACATTGTAAATAGTTAGCATTTTCAGTGGCCATTCTGTTCTACTATTTTCTACCACCTTGATAGCACTTCACATTGTAAATGCCTGAGTCCACGTTCAAGCACACAGTCATCTTGATCTACACATCTTGGTTACTCTTGGGGATCTCTTCACTTCTTAGCGTTGTGTAATTGATAGTATCCATCCTGACAGAGTGAAGTCGTAGCTTCGAAGTGGTGCATTTTACTTTGTCTCCTATTTTTTATTGCATTTTTACATTGTTTCCTATCTCTTTTACATTTAAGCATTACTTCACACTATTAGTCTAACTTTCCAATCACACGTTGCAAAAGGTTATATTAACACTGACTAAGTCCCTATCTAATCAACTAGACCATTCAGGGCATCCCATTTCCATTCCATCTAGCACGGCCCTCCTGTGGAAACGGGGTTAAGACTATCAACGACTGACGATCCAATTTTTTCCAGCAGCCAACTTTTTTGGTTGCTACAACAACGAGTTTGCAAATCCCATCAACCACTTTTACCTTAAACCATACTACGTTTGATGTAAAGGATTACATCAAATACAAAGCAAGGTAAGCAAAACATTCATTATGACGTAAAACTGGCACAAATAGTCCGCTATGACTATAAACTGGCACAGAACATCTGCTACGACGTAAAACTCGCACAGATAGTTTGCTATGAATATAAACTAGTATAGAACGTCTGTTATGACATAAAACTGGCACAGATAGTCTGCTATGACTATAAACTATCACAAATAGTCTGCTATGATTATAAAATGGCATAGAACATCCACTATGACGTAAAACTAGCACAAATAGTTTTCTATGACTATAAATTGACATAGATAGTCAGCTATGACTATAAACTGGCACAGAACATCTGCTACGACGTAAAACTGGCACAAATAGTCCGCTATGACTATAAACTAGCACAGAACATCTGCTACGATGTAAAACTAGCACAAATAGTCTTCTATGACTAGAAATTGGCACAAAACATCTGCTATGATGTTAAACTGGCATAGCATGTCGTTAGGCTATGACATAAAACTAGCACCCACAAGATGGTCTGCAAAGACCTTAAACTAGCCATCCACTATTCGCTACGATGTTAAACTAGCACAACGGTTTCCTACGACCTTAAACTAGCACATCATGGTCTACTGGGACCTTAAACTAGTAGACCTAATAGTCTACCAAGAATTTGAACTAGATTCATAGTGTAATGCTTCCTAGCACACACATGTGACTCTTGTGAATAAGCGAGCATGCACACTTTCAAAATTCCTAGACAACATGGGATGGGACATTACAGTTCTAGAATGCAGTTCACATTGCTAAGGAAAAATCCTCTAGAACACATACAACATCACCACCCCTGACATCTTGTTGATCTTCTGGAGATGTCGTTTGACATCTTGCTGACCTTACGGAGCTACTGCTACCACAACCAATCATCCTAGCAATAGCTCTTGTAATCAGCATCTACTGCTAGAGTCCCAGCACTATTGTGGCCTAGCCATAAGGTTTTCATCCTCCATCCCTCACCATTGTTCAAGTCCAGAAGGCATTCAGCTATTAGACTTCCCACCTTGCAACTGGACTGCATGATGTTTGCCTTGGATGAGGAATCTTGAGCACCTGCACTACCACTGCTTCTAGCCTCTTTGGCCTGCCACTACCAAAACCTATGCTAGCCTTCCTACTTTGGATATTGCATGCATTAGACACAACATTTGTCACCTTGGCAATGTCCTGAGCAAGATGGACTTTTCCCTCACTTCACTTCATGGTTGCTTTTTCTGGTTTTCTCTCTGTTGTGTTTGTAGGATAAAAGCCAAGATGGCATCATTTAGGGATGTATTTCACCATGAGAGCAAGGCACTACATTGCTCCAAAGAACCTACTTCAATTAGCCTAGCTACTTGAGAGTGCATACACTACTCTTCTTTTTAGCCAACTTAATCCCCATTCCCTATACTTGCAGTTTTCCATATCTCCTTTACAAGCTTTCTCAATGCACAAAGCCATTTCACATGCCTAATCACCAAGTCCATGGTTGACATAACGCAACTTGTCCCATGGGAAGCCTCTGTAGGTAGGTCAAAGCCCCACATGGATGTAACACAACTCATCCAGGGGAGGAAACACCTACCTTGCAGCAACAACAAGGTTACCTTCATGCTAACATGGGTGTGCAACAAAAAGTACAAAAGAGCAAAATGCTCAAAAAAAACACATGCCTAAAAAAATTGGCACGATAGTTGCTTCACAAACATTTCAACTATGGATCAACCATTTCTAAGCACATTGATGAAAGGTTGAAATCCAAAGGCAAATACACCCATATGTGTTGATTCTTTCATAAGCATTCCTATGAGGGATCACACTGTGACAATAGTTTTCATGGCATAAAATCCTACCTTCATTTCTTCCCTGACCCTATTTTCTCAAATTCATCCCTTTCCCTCTATCCTACATCACTCTCCCAGTACTCTCAAGCATAACGAAGTGTCATCCGAGTGGGCACTAAAGAGTAGTGCTAGCATGTTGCTCCTCATGGTGTTTCATATTCTTTGTCAATGTCTCTTGGCCAAATCCTCTAGATGTCAACAAAGAAGGGCCATTGAAACACCATAACTTTTGGGACTTTCATGACTTAGCATAGTCCCAAAATTTGGGCAAGGATCACCGCAAGCACAGTGTCATGATGGACCCTACAGACAACGTGGTACCCCAGAAGTTCTAATGCATACAAAGCTACTTTCGAGCCTACCTACCATCCTCTAGAGCACAGTCAATGTAGCACCTAGCTAGGAGACCATTTTGCACAAGAAGGATACTAGAGGTAGACTGTACAATCCAAAAAATTTTCTATCACTTGTGCTAACAAGCTTACGACACCCTCTAGCTTGCCCAGCTTGCTGCCTGACCTGGCTAACGGTCAACCCAGGGACAATGTTAGGAGTTGTCTAAAGTGTTCAAGATGAGTGAAATAGTTTGGTAAGTTTTCTATTTGTGACACCTACTATGCTACACACCATAGCAAGCCTTGAGGAGACTGAACAAACACCAAAGATGTAGTTGCCAATAACTTGGCCCCCAGGGTACCTACCCCATTTCATCCTTAAAGCATGAACAATGTGATGCAGCACAAATGTGGCAAATTTCATTAAGCATCATCTTCATTTGAGTACTACATTGTTCTATGCTACATAGTGTAGCATAGCATAGTAGGGTTTTGCTGTGGCAATGCTTCTACATAGATTCATTTTGGTGAAGTGAACATATTCACCCTTGCCTTAACCATCAAGCATGCTTGTTTTGCCATCACACTAGGACATGATCATCATCCCATGACAAAATGTTTGCAAAATGAGTTAGAATCCAAGCAACACAAGGTGCTCCGCTATGTTATGCTACGCAACGTAGCACAGCATAGTAGGGATAGAACACATGAAGGTCCTCTACCAAGTGGTTCCAGCAAGAGAACTGCACTTGGCCACACTCTAACCTCCAAGAATGTCTATCCCACTTCACCCTAAAAACCCAAGCAAAGTTTCTTGACAAAGCATTGTAGATCATATGGGAATTCATGTCACACTGGCTACTACGTTGCATAGCATAGCACAGTGTAGTAGAGACACAAAGCCTAAAAGTGTCCCAAGGATGAACTTCATAGGTCTCAGGACCTTTCAACTTGGAAAGTAAGGTTACCAATTATTGCAGTTGCTTACCTAGTAGGGTATTTTCAGTTTTTGTGCAAGTTTTCCTCTCAAGATAGGTGGCTACACTACGCAACATAGCATGTGGGTGTCTATGCTACACCAATACGCTAGGCAACATAAACAACATAACACTCACATGGAAGCATGAGGACACCTCCGATTAGCTCCAAAGCTTGTTGGTAATGGCCACTCTAGTCTTGAAATCTCTTCGACAGACAAGATCAACAAGTTTTCTTTGTTTTTCACTCTCCTGATAACTCCCAAAGTTGTCCCTACACTTGACCCTGCTTGCAAGAGTAGGGAAGACATAGTCCTAGAGCACAGGCTCCACTTTGCATTCATTGTTGGCATTTTTTGTAAGAAACATGGTAGATCCCTAGATTCTGGCACACACAACTTGAACAATATGGTCACAACATAGCTGGTTCTGCGTTTAGCATTACATTTGCAACATAGCATGCTGGCATAACACTACAGTGTAGCACCACATAGAAGCATGACACATCCACGTTCACACCCTGTGGGACCCAAGACACATTTCATTCAAACCACATTTTTCTCTTGCTCTTGGCTCTATAAATACCCCAGAAAATAGTGTTCAAAGGGTTGGCTTTTAAGGTTGGATTCTAGAATTTTCTAGCTTTTGCACTTGGCTTCCTGGTGATTAGCATTTTTTTGCATTTTGGCTTTCTAGCGATTAGCTTTGGCAAAGAGACTTGCAAGCAGAAGGTTAACAAGTAGAAAACCCCAACAGTAGCACCTCCTGATCTCTTCTTGCCTAGCAAGCATTGGTTCATCTGTCCCTATTAGTAGGCCACTGGCAACAATCCAAGACATATGACCATACTATTCTGTTGTAAGTTGTGCTTGTCCAAAGTACGCATCAGCAGTACACCTTCTGCCAAACAAAGATCAAATCCCCCGATCTTGGGGCAGTGCACTCTCTCACTCAAGCCTATTTCATTTTGTTTTGCTGTCACCATATTTTGCATCATTGCTTATTAGCTTACATTTATTACTTAAGTTATACATAGAGTCTTTAAAAAAATTGTTCACGAAAGGTTATTGTACACCAGTTAAGTCCTTATTTGATTGACTAGATCATTTAGGGCACCCCATTTTTGCTTTTCTCCAACACAACCCTCGCATAGATTTGGGGTTAGGCTATATGCCCAATAACCTCTTGGTGTTCTAGCCACTGACATTTTCGGTCGCTACACAGCCTAACCCTAGATCTATGTGAGGGCCATGCTGGAGAAAATGGAAGTGGGATGCCCTAAACGGTCTGGTTGATTAGATAGGGACTTACGTGGTGTACAGTAACCGTGTGAAAATAATAGCTTTAAAATGTAACACATTGAGGTTGAAATGGAAGGACATGAGAGGTGCACAATAATGGAAATGCCTCAAAGTATGTAATTTTGATAATAAACATGAAAAAATACATAGAGATGCAACATGTATGCAATAGCAAAAAGAATGGAATGAGATTTTGGGTGAGAGAATGCACCACCCAAAAATTGGAAGATTTGATCTTTGTTTGGCTACTGTATGCAGAAAACTAGTGTGCAGTACTAGATAGGCATAGTTGACAATAGAATAATATGATCACAGCTCTTGGATTGCTGCCAAAGGGGTGCTGACAAGAATAAAAGAGCTGATGCTTGTCAGGTTAGGAGCCGCTACACTAGGTTGAAGAGAGATCTAGGAAGTGCTACTACTGATACTTGCCATTCATCAACTTTCTATTTACCAATCTCTTCACCTAAATTTGCTGCGTGAAGCCAACTTCCAGGAAGCCCACCTTGCTTTCTTCTAGAATCCAACTGCAAGAAAGCCAATTTCAAAAGCCAACCCATTGAACATTTTTTCTAGGATATTTATAGAGCCAACTGCATGAGAAAGATGTGGTTTGGATGATACGTGTCCTAGGTCCCGCATGGCATGAATTGTGGATGTGCTATGCTAACGTGTGGTGCTACGCTAACGTGAGTTTCTACACTCCAGTGTTACACTGAAGTGCTATGCCAAATGGAATGATGCTAGAATTGAAACCTATTGAGTCATGACCATACCGTTCAAACTGCGTGTGCCAGAATCCAGGGGACTATCATGTTTTTATAGAAAATGCTGATGACTAGTGTAAAATGAAGCTTACCCTTCGAGACTATGTCTTTCCTCTCTTACGAGTAGGGTCAAGTGTAGAGACAATTTTGAGGTTCAACAAGGGATGTAACAAGCAAACCAAACTGCTGCTCTCGGCTTCCAAGGAGATGCTGGGGAAAAAGTGGTTATTGACAATGAGTGTTGGAGATTCTAGAGGTGTCTTGCAGCCTCCTTTCAAATGTTACACTACTTATGCTACTCAGTGTGGTGGCATAGCATGAATACCCACTTGCTACGCTGTGCTATGCTACATAGTGTAGTAGCCAATTTTGGGACAAATCTTGCTCAAAAATCAAAAATACCCCTCTAGGGCCTAGCAAGGCAAGCTATCATAGTAACCAACCACTGCACTTTTCATGTTGAATGAGCCTGAGACCCCCTGGTTTCATCCCTAGGATTTTTTTAGCCTCAATGTTCTGGCTACGTTGTGCTACACTGTGCAGCATAGCATAGCATAGTAGCCAATGTGACATGAAGTCTAGCTTAATCTACAATGCTTTGTCAAGAGACTTTGATTGGGACCCAAGGGTGAAGTGGGACAAGCAGTATTGAAAGTCAGAGCATGACCAAGTGCAATTCTGACCCTACTATGCTATGCTACACTATGTAGCATAGCACAGCGTAGCACCCAGTTTGGCTTGAATTCAGATCTACTTTGCAAGTGCTCTGTCATGGGATCTTAGTCATATGCTGAGGTGGTAGTGGAACAAACATTTTTCATGGTCGAAGTATGGGCAATTTTGTTCCTCATGCCAAGACAATCTAAGAGGAGAATTTCATCATGCTACCAGATTGAGGTGATTTTTAATGAAAATTTCCCTATTTTCTCTATGTCACACTAATCACATTTCAAGGATGAAGTAGGGTAAGCATCCTTGAGGGCTAAACATCTACCAACTGCATCTTCTGCATCTAATCTAACACTTGCAATAGTTTTAGCACAACATGCCTGCTACGCTGTGTAGTGTAGTAAGCCTTTCAGTTAGAAAATTTGCCAAACTATTTAGTATATCCCAAACACCTTTTGAAGCTCATAGCTTGGCACTTGGGTGGACCGTCGATTGGGGAATTTGTCAAGTTGTACAAGCTAGAGAGTGTAGCAAGCTTGATAACCCAAGAGATAGAAAATTTTCCAAACTGCATGGTCCACTTTCAGTGCTACTTTTGTGCAAATTGGCCTCATGACTGGGTGTTGTGTTGACTGTGCTACAAAGGGAGTGGCAGGCAAGCCTAGAAGTCCTAGGTGCCATGTTGTCCATGTAGTCCAATGTGACACCACACCTGTAGAGATATTTGCCCAAAGTTTGGGACTATACTGAATCATGAGAGTCTCAAAATTGATGGTGTTTCCAAAATACTACATAGTCCTCAATGGCTATGGTAGCCAAAATAAATAACATCAACACTGTAACTAGAATGAAATGTAGCATGACTAAGGCTAAATTGAAGGAGGAGGAAGATAATCACCTACACTATCACTAGTTCCATTGCCATCACCTAAGCCCTAGTAAAAAAAAAAGAAACATAAATGATTAGTGATCATCATAGCCAAAATATAACTATAAAAACCATATAAAATAATCTAAAGAAAAAACCAATAAACATGGAATATAGCATAAAAATTTTAAATCTTTAAAACAAACCTCTAGAGATTTTGGAGCAATATATTCTAGGAAAAAATTCTAAATACCAATCTCTAGCCTATGAATAATTTTCTCTTTACTCATATTGGCCTAGTTTATCTCTCCTAGATCTACCTCTACTAGGATCTTTCTTCTCTCAATGATTGTCCACTTAAGAGGCTCTTAGGAAAATGTAGCAATGGTAGTCTCTCCAGAGGTAGTAGTAAATAGAGGGGGAGGAGAATTAGACATTATCAATGATTATGCAAACATCTTAAAGGTGTCTTCTACATTTATTTTTGACACAAATAAATCAAATTTCCAACTCTTAATGGCCTCTTTATGTAACCAATATATATACCTCTACTTCTCTACCTTGTACTACCACTTTTAGTCCTTGTATTTTTTGTTGCACTCAAGTACCCAAACACAATAATCTCTTTGATCTCTAGTCTTGTGAACTAGTAACTCCATCTACATGTCCTTTTTCACATTGCTACTTAATAGAGAAACCTTGCTTTGGATGGCACTATAGTAGCATGGCCACATGATTTCCTTAGTGTGTAGAGAGCCTCTATTGATCACATGGACCTATATAAACTCTTTACAATTCCTAAGGCTCCTAATCTTAGCCACTTTCTTCTTTTTGTCCTTTTCTAAGGCCATGATGCTTTTCCATAGAAATTCATTGGGGCATTGGCACCTCCAAGAAGTATTGGCACATGGGATGGCACACTGAGTAGTCCCTTCATATAACCTTTGTGGAATATTTTCTACATTGGACAACACTGTGGGGAGCTCATTGAGCTTAACATCATGCACAAGATTCCATCTAACATTGGACACTACAACAAACAAAATCATAATGAAAAACAAAAATAACAACAAAATCTTAAATTACTAAAAATCATCAAACATAAAAGATAAAAAATCATAAATCCATAAAATGTAAAACAAAATATTCTAATTATTCTTACCAACATTGGAAGCTATCTGTTGCAACTAATCAACCATATCATCTACCATTCCTTGGATAAATTCAGCCTTGTCTAGAACCTTAGCCCAAGGCTTTAAGCGAAACATAGATGTAGATGCTTCTAGGAGAGACTTAAGTACTACAACAAGTATAACTGCCAACATAGTTACCAAAAAACATTGACATAAATGTTAAGGGTAAAATATATAAACCAAAATAGATAGGTACTTAGAGGATTATGTAAAGTATCCATGGGAGGCTCATCCCGAATAAGCAAGTCCTTAAATATAGTATCCATGATATCTAATGCTTCATTGAGTACTATTTCTTCTTTCTCTTTTCATCTTCACTCCTTCTCTTCCTACCATATTTTCTCCTCTTCCATAGCAACTTAGGCTACTAAACCTTGTTACCTTCCTACAACCATTGCAAAGATAAAACATAGAATAACATAGAAAGCTTTTGGTGAGCAATGAGATAAATCTATAACTACATGAAAAATATAGAAACTAATCTAAAAAATAAAAATCCATACAAACACAGTTGTAATAGACTAATGCACCTTTCAAAACCTAAAGGACACCTTCTTGCATGTTGGTTGCTCAACAACACAAATTGTCTCTTCAACTAGTGGTCATTTTAGCTTCTCTTTAGATGCATTGTCAGCTTCCTCATGTACCTTCTTTTCTCTTTTGGCATAGCCACGTGTAACATGATGTTCAATCCCCATGTTGTTAGGGGAAGAACAACATGCACCACTAAACTTCTTAGTGGTAACTAATAGTGATTGTCCAATATTCTCAATTGGTGAATCTTGAACATGTAGCGACCAAAAACATCAGTGGTAGGAAAACATCGAGGGGTCGACGGGTGCGACAGTTTCGACCCTATACCCACGGGAGGGCCGTGCTGGGTGTGTGTGGATACAGGGCACCCTGAATAGTCTGGTCGATCAGACAGGGACTTAATCGGCATCTATATAGCCTGTTGCAACATATGGTTTTGAAAATGGGGATGAAAACATGAAATAATGCTTGAGAGTATATAAAGCAAAAAAAAGATGTAAAAATGCAACAATAAGTAGGAAACAAGGTAAAATACAGTTAGAAAAATGCACCACTCCGAATCTACAAGCTTTCTCTGTCAAGGTGGATACAGTCGGTTGCACAGCATGGCGGAGTGCAGAGATCCCAAGAGTAACCAGGACATGTAGAGCAAAATAGGTTGTGCACTTGGGCGCAGCCTTGGGCACTGACAATGTAGGGATTCTACCAAGGTGGTAGAAAGGGAGACAGAACAAAATGCCAGCTAAAGTTGCTAACTATTTGCAGTGTCAAACAGAAAGCTTACAATGCTCAGTGCTTGATGTTATGATGCTTGCTTTTTTGAACCTCTAGAGATAGTCCAACCCACCATTTGAGTGCTACTCATTGGGATATTTATAGGACTAAAGGACACGTTAAAGGGATGTTTTGGATGCCACGTGCCCTAGGCCCACGTTGACTTGCTGGTGCCACACATCCCATGTATGATCGTTGGACCTGCAAGACCATTGTAATGCGAGCTTATTGTGCTGTAACTGTGAGCCTGCCATGCCATAATTGTGTTGTCAGTGTCTGGAGACATGTGCCAATAGTCCAATTAGGTGAAGTGCATTGATGTAGCACAACCACTCGCATGCCTTGCTGTGCTTTGCAGCATAGCATGCTTGGCGTAGCATAGCACCTTGTTGTGCATTCCGCTACATGTGTGTTGCATGTTTGCTATGCTATGCTACGCTACTTAGCATAGCATAGCATAGCAACTGGCTTTAGTCATGAAAACTTTTCCAATTTGCAAACTTTCCTTCCGTGAGACTTGCAAACTTGCTGATTTCACCCTTTGAGCTACCTTCTATCTCTTCCACAAGATTGCTACGCCTCAATGCGCCATGTAGCTCAACATAGCGTAGTAGCAGGCATGGTCCACCACTTCTTGATGGAAAGGGACATTGTTGAAGGATGTAAGGTTGAGCGATGGAATTGGTTGTATAGCTATTTCCATGCTATGCTATGCCTCATAGCGTAGCATGGCACTTCGTTCTGCAGTCTCTTTCTGAAGCTTGCTACACTACATAGTGGGGCGTAGCATAGCGTAGTAGACTTCGTGACTTAGAAAACTTGCTGAACTATTTCGTGCATCCAGAATACTACTGCCAACTTTGTGCATTGTTTCTAAGTAGGCTGTCAGTTGGGCAAGCTACTTGGGTGGACAAGCAGGGTGACCCATAGAGCTTATTCATGCCCAAAGTAGAAAAGTTGCCAAACCAGCTGGCCTGAACTCAGAGAGTTCTCCTCCTAAAGAACTGTCATGGTGCTATGCAGGTTGCAAGGCTTGGTGAAGTAAGAATGACTTCAAATTTTTTAGGGTGTTTCATTGGCCTCTCTTTGTTGACATCTGGAGAATGAGCTCGATAGACGTTGACAAAGAATATGAAACATCGTAGCAGGCACAATGATGAGGTTGTCACTTGATGAGTGTTGAGATGTTTCTTGGCTACACTTGAGAGTGTTGCATTGGTTTTGCAGACATTAAGGAAAAGAGCAAAGATGATGTTTAGTAGAGTCACTCGTCATAGTGCTCATGAGGGACTTGTTCACATTTTCATCTTTGGTTGGCGCTGTTCTTCACCATCTCGTAGGATAGGTGTCCCCTTCGAAGGATGATTTGTGTTACATCCATGAAGGATTTTGACCTACCTACAGATGTTTTTCATATGATGAGTTGTGTTACGCATGTCATGGCATTTGCACTCTAAGCAACTGAGCTAGTCGAGGCACTCACTTCATGAAGCTGTAGCATTTGCTGCATTCGCAAGCTGTGCTCATAGGGGCAAAGGTCTTGCTAGCTGCTAGCATTGTTGAAGCTATTGGGCATTGTCGCTAGTGTGCAATGTCTAAAGTAGGAAGGCCAGCGGTGGTATTAATAGCATCAGCATGGAGGAGTTCACCTTCAAGGCACCGAAAGTTGTTGTGGGTGCAGATGCTCTGGAATCCCTACCAAAGGCATGCACTCTCAGTTCAGCTATGGGATCAACTATCACATAGCTAAATATCATGTCAGCCGAGGCGTTGGTAGTGGTCTCGAGAGTAACAATATTGTGGCTGGGCCAAAATACTGCTAGAACTCTAGCTATGGGAACTAGCCGAGGAACTACCCTCAGGGCAGTGGGCTATGGGGATGGTAGGTTCAGAGGGCTAGTATAATACCATCTGACATCTTCAGAGGATCAGCATGATGCCAAGGGTGGCAGCGTCACGTGTGTCCTAGAACGTGTTCTCATTACATCATGGACTACATTCTAGAGTAGCGACGTCCCACCCACATGTCAGCATCGTGCATGCTTGTCTGATGCGTACTCGACATAGATGCATGCTTGGGATGTGATGAAAACCTAGTTTAAGGTCTTGGTAGACCATGTGCTAGTTTAGGGTCCCAGCAGACCGTTATGTTGGTTTAAGGTCCCAACAGACTGTACATGCTAGTTTAACGTCATAGTAGACAAGCCATGCCATTTTATAGTCATAGTGGACTAGCACTGCTAGTTTTATGCCATAGCAGATGGTTGCCACCAGTTTAACGTCCTAGCGGATGCTGCTTGATGCTGCAAGTTTATTGTCATTGCGGACGCTGCTCAGTGTGATTGCCAATTTATCATCGTAGCGGATGGTGCTCATTATTGCTGTTGTGCTTCATACATAGTATGACTTGAGATACGAGTGATTCACTGGGTTGGCGAACTCATTTCTGTCCATGTCCACCAACTTGAAGGCTCCATTTTCGAAGGCTTTAGTGACCACGTAAGGACCTTCCCAGTTGGCTGAGAATTTTCTCACATGCTCATGGACGACCTTGAGGATGAGGTCTCCCTTCTGCATTGGCTGTCAATGCAGGTCTACACGGTGCTTCTGCTGCTGCTTGCTTTGGTAGTGTTTGATGCATCTCAGCGTTTGCGCACACTCCTCCTCCACTAAGTCGAGGTCGATGGTTCATGACTCGTTATTCTAGGCTTCACTCACAACATCCCCTAGGATCATTCGTAGTGATGGTACTTACAGCTCAAGAGGCAATACAACTTTAGATCCATAAACAAGACTGTAAGGGGTCTTACATGTTGCAATTCTGCACATCATTCTGTAGGCCCACAAGACATATAGGATTTGCTCATGCCACCGCCTCTTACTGTTGTTAAGCATCTGCTTCAGCAAGTTGATGATGGACTTATTTTTAGCCTCCACCTGCCCATTCACTTGTGGATAATAAGGGGAAGAAAATGATTTTTTAATGCCTAGATTTCTATAGAAGGTTTAGGTTTCCGTACTGCTGAACTGTGGACCATTGTCAGTCATAATAGTCATTAGAAACCCAAACCTTGTTACGATGTTGTCGAGGATGAAGTGGCAAATTTTTTGAGACATCATTCTCCTTAGGGGAATAGCTTCCACTCACTTGGTAAAATACTTAGTAGCAGTGATAATGAAGCTATGCCCTGCAGAGCACTTAGGTGTGATAGGCCCTATGAGGTCTAATCCCCATCGTTGGAAGGGCCACGTGATTTGCATTGGGTGTAGGTCTGTAGGTGAGATGTGTATGAGATTTTCATATCTCTGGCATGTGTCACATGTCTTGACTTTCAATAGGCAGTCATGCTCCATGTAGGGCCAATAGTACCCTAGGTATCTAATTTTGGCAGCCATAGCTCTGGGTGCTATGTGTCTGTCCCAAAGCCCTTCATGAACTTCATTAACTACCTTCTACACTTGTTCTCCATCCACAGATGCTAGCAATATCCCATCATAGGAGTGTCGGCATAGGGCATCATTTCCCATGAGCATGTATTGCCGGGCACGCTTACGAATTACATCTCTTTGGGTAGATGTCAATCAACTTGGGGGTTTTCCATGTTGTAGATAAGTTTTAATGTTGGCATACCACTCTTGGGTATCCGCAGCACTGACAGATGCCACATATTCCAACTGATTGATAGGCTCTATGCATTCTATAATTGAGGTTGGCAGGTTTGCTAGGAAATGTGATAGAATGTTTAATGCAAGGGTAACTAAGGCATCTACCACAGTTTTTTTGTACGTGGCATGTGTTACACATCTCTGGTTGCAAATTTCTTAAGCAAGATCCTTGCTAGGTCCCAGTAGGGTTGCATGTGCGTAGCTTTGCAGGCATAGACCTCGGTGATTTAATTCACGACTAGTTGTGAATCTCCTCGAATTGCCAGGTGTTGTATGCATAGCTCTTGGGCAGTTAAAATGTGTCTGAGTAGCCCCTCATATTCTACCACGTTGTTGGTGCAAGGGAACATAAATCAATAAGTGGATGGATGCATTTCCCTAGAGGGAAACATGATTATGATAGTGGAACTACCTCCTCGCGCGTTTGAGGCACTGTCGAAATGTAAGATGGCTTTGAAATGCAAAGAGATGATGTGGACATTGCTAACATATTCATTCAAGAATTTGGGGTCTATGGTTGCTTGGTCGTCGACTGGTGAGGCCGTGAGTTGGGTCGCTATGGCTTGACCCTTTGTCGATGATTGACTTACATAGCGTAAATCAAACTCTATGGTTATTGCCTTTCATCGGGCTACCCTGCTACTTTCGTATAAGTTGTTAGTGATAGCCTGGAGTATATTTCTTTTGAAAATGATGTTGGTTGTACTGCAGAATAGGTAATGCCATCACTTTTTTAGTGTGAACACTAAGTCTAGGAAATTCCTCTCCACTTCGTTGTATTTCACCTCATGCACTATTCATACATGACTCAGATAATACACTGGTATCTCAGAACCTTGTTCTCGTTTCTGACATAGCAGTGCCGAGATAGATGTGTCAGAGGTGGCAAGGTAGATAAAGAAGGGTTTATCCCTTTATGGAAGATGCACATTCGGGAGGTGTGAGAGTTCCTTCTTTAGGTCGTCAAAGGCTTGTTGACACTAGGTTGTCCATTCAAAGTTAACACCCTTCTTTAGAAGATGTTGCATGGGGTGTAACTTGTCGGTCAACCTTGCTATAAACCTTCAAATGAATTGTACTCTACCTTGCAAATCACGTAACTCCTTAAGGTTTGTGGGAGGCACTAGGTTGACAATGGCCTTAACTTTGTCAGGGTCAACTTGTATTCTGGCCTCTGATACTACGAATCCTAACATGTGTCCAATTTTCACCCCGAAGACGTACTTCCTAGGATTTAGGTGTTCGTCGTGCATTTGGTAGCATTTGAGGACTATCCCTAGATCGCATGGGTGATCAACTACCTCCTTGGACTTGACTACTATATCATCCATGTAGTCGTTTAATGTTTCTAGCATGTAGTCACTGAAAATGTAAGTCATGGCTCGCTGGTAGGTTGCTCCAGCATTCTTGAGCCCGAAGGGAATCATGGTATAGCAGAAGGTCCCCCATGAGGTCATGAAGGTTGTTGATTACTGGTGATCTGGGTTAATGTGAATTTGGTTATATTCGGAGAAACCATCCATGAAGGATAGTAGAGCATGGCCAGCCGTGATGTCGATGAGTTGATTAATGCTTGGATGGGGTAAGTTTTCCTTGATCGTTGCCTTGTTCAAGTCCCAAAAGTCTATACAGATCTGTATTCCTCACATTTTCTTCGAAACCACAATGATGTTGGACATCCACTTTGAATAGTCAACTATGTGGATGAAACCTACTTGGTATAGCTTGGTGATTTCATCCCTCACAGCTAGTGCGATTTCCAGCTTAACTTTGCGAGCCTTCTGCTTGACTACCTTTATGTGTAGTTCTAGGATGATGTTGTGCTGAATCAGTTGCAGATCTAGACCTAACATTTTTTTGTATGACCATGCGAAGACATCGATGTTGTCTTGCATAATCTTAGCTACACTTTTGTGTGTTTGTGTACCTAGGAGGGAGCTGAGTCTTAGCGTTTTCACCTCTCCCTTTGATGTGGTGATGGGCGTCTCAATGAGAGGATCCTCAGTTACATCCATGACCTCTAAGTCTAGGGCTTGGACTAGATGCTTGGGCCAATATGGGGATGCTTCTAAGGCTACTATAGTGCTAGTTGTGGTCGACCCCCAGTTGATCATGTTGGGGTTCAACTGTCTCACGAGCTTGCCCTGTGGCCCTGCTAACATTAAAGGTGTGGAAAGGTCATGATGGATTCCCATCTCTTTCTTGACCTACCATCATAAGATGAAATCCTAGTTAAGAGGCATTTGTCGGTAGAGATTGTGTGTAACAAAAATTTGCAAAGCAGTGACAAGATGCAACTTGCAAAGTGTGATGATGTAAAGATTGCAAGTTTGCCAGTTTAGGGTCATAGTGGACCGCCAAGGCACAAGAGTGTGGAACTGCTAAAGGTGTAAAACTACTGATGTAAGGTATGAAGCTATGTGACTATTGATACGAAAATGTCAAACTGCTAGTGTAGTGTCATTTTGGACTACCAAATTGCAACATGCAAAATCTTAACATGCAAAATAATAGTATGCAAAATAGAAAACTTTGAGTATGAGAAGTACCAAATCGTTAATGCCAAAATAGAAACTATAGACATGAAAACACAAAACTACTAGAATCTGCGATACTACCAATATGGAAGAATATGAAAAAACTACCGATGTAAGCATGTGGTGTTGTTAGTTTAACATCATTGTGGACTACAAACGCAATGGGTTGAAACTGCTAGTTTAGGGTCTTTCCGGACCACTAGGGGTGCAACTATGCTAGGGTTGCTTAGTTTGAGGTCTTTTTGGACCGGTTGTATTGCGATTGATAGGATTACTAGTTTAAGGTATTTTCGAACCCTTAATTAAAAACAAATATATATATATTTTTGTTTTTGGGAAGGCCAGTAGCTGGCTTGAAGCATGTCAAGGCTTTAATGCTAATAGTGCTATGATGTCGTGGCAAGCATGCTACACTATATGGCACACTCCACATTAATCGAAGAGAGAGAAAGGCAATTTTTCCCATCTTGTCATTACAACCATAAATAGAGGTTAAACCTTGGAAATTTTTCCATTTTCACTGTAAGAGCATAAAGCCCACATTAGAGCACAAGGCAATTTTAGAGCACGAAGAAATTGTGTCAATCAACCAGTAAGATGAGTTTTTACAGCAAAAGGTGTAAATCTGCAATAGGACAATGGCTCCTAAGACTGATTTGGTGCTTACAAGGATTGAGAAGGTGAAGAAGACCCTAGGGTGCATGCCACAAGCACATGTTATGGCACGGAAGAGCACACCATTGACCCAGTAGGTTACTATGTCTACTTCACTTTTTTATTTTGCGCTTTCTATTGTTCTCTGCTCTTGTTTTGCATCATATTTGTTTTGCATCCATTTTTGGCTACCTATGTTTTTTGTGGTTGCTTCATTTTAGCCTTTTCATCGCCACTATCACCATTTTGATCATGGAAGATGCATAAACGTTACGTCATGGTTGCATGTAAGGCTGCTGAAAACACCACCACCATGGTTGTCATAACCACGGGGGTTGGGGCAATTTAAGTTGCTTGACCCTAGCATGCCGTAATGTAAAACCCTTGGGAGGACTAGGCCATGTGTGATGTAGCAATGTGACACGTGTTTTGTTAGGGCATGTCACCAATTATTTTGTTGCTATGCTAAGCTATTCACATGTTCTTGCTATGCTAGGCTTTCACGCTCTTACTACACTATGTATGGGTGGAGCGTTATGCTACGCTATACATGGACTACTAGGCGTTGCTAAGTTGCACGTGTATTGCCCTTAGGTATGATGCTAACATTTGTTGATTATGTCATGCAGGGCGGGGCCGAGGCCTAGAATGATCATTTTGGAAATTAGAGGGGTCCTGTGCCATGTGAGAAGGCTTATGGACAACGCCCCTCCTTCCCATATACGTATGGGAGAGCGAGGGGTTTGGTTCAGAGAAGGGGCATGGAAATTCTTGCAGTTCCTTCTCGACTACTTCAATGTGATCAGTTAGTCTTCTCTAGAGAAGGAGGAGGCATCTGGCATAACAGTAGCCATGTTTCCTGGGGCAAGTCGAGGCATTCTGAGGTTTTTTATTGACGGGGCAATCATGAGTAGGGAGGGAGAGGGATCTAGCCAACGCTCAACAGGGTTAAGGTGTTTAACCTAGATCTGGGACATGCTGGAATATAGCTGCTACCACCAGTACAACACATTGTTCCTCACACGTTATATGGAAACGTTCTTTCAGAACCCACAGGGGATTATCTATTGTACTAGTGGGTGAGTTTTGTAGCCTTGCTCCGCTGTGTTGTGCAATGCTGGCCATATTGGCTAAATGCTAATAGTATGTGTTTGTCATCAGGTTCTTCATCAACGATGAAGGGGTTCAGGACTGATCAGGTCTACTGGGTATAGCACAGATAGCCCAACAGGAGTGCTCTTTTGCCAAGAACCTACAGGTCGGTGTGATTGGTTATTGTGGGGGAGAATACCATACCTACCCAAGCATGTTTTGTGTTCCCTACAATCAATGTAAGGAGAAGGGCTGGCTAGATAAGAAGTAGATGTTCGTGTTACCATATAGACCTAGTGGGTCAAATAGTAGGTGTCACATGCTCAAGTGTTTTTGCAATCCTTGTATTTTCTACATCATTATGCTAAGCCTGTTTTGTGAAAATTTTTGCACGGGCGAAAAATCCCAAGGAGGTGACGGTGGTAACCATCAAGATGCAGGGGCCAAACATCTACTTCAAATATGATGAAATAGAAGCGAGCCAGTGCTGGTTAGTCTAGGGGGCCTCAAGCTATTTGGTTAAGAACATCTAAAAGGTGGGGCTTATGGATCTGTTCATGGTCCCGAATCTGAGTGTTCTTTCTGTCGACATGCTTTCCATGGTCAACTCCTTCTCGAAGAGGACGGGCTGTTTCAACATGCACGTATGGGACATGCGGCTGGTCATTGAAATCAATGACCAGCTGTTCATGGACCTATTCGGTGTTCTTTCCGATGGTTTCCTCATAGGGTTGAAGCGTAGGAAGGAGTTGAACCTTTAAAAGAAGGATATCCAGGAGTGGTTGGGGCTCATTAAGGAGCAAAAAGGGCACCCCATGGATAAGATTAAGAACAGACCCGCCATGGAGATTTACCTAGTCTTCCGTGTCCATGCATTCCCCCAACTTCTTACCCAAGGAAAGGTCCTGGGGCTCAAGGAGCCCTGGATAATGTAGGAGGTTATGGAAGATGGGGCCCTTTACAACTGGGCTAGCTTCCTATGTAAGGGCTTGCAAGCTGAGATTTTGGGACTCCATGAAAAAATGGAGTCCTACTTCAAAATACACTATGGCTTCTACATAGGCTGTTTGAAGTGCTTCACAGAGTTTCTGGTGGTTCAAGAGGATGGAGTCTGGGCCATGTGAGATCACAACTAGATTTTCAAGCCATGGATTTGACAAATCCTCTAGACCACACGAGCCCAAAATCCCCTGGAGATAATCCAGGAGTTGTTGTCTATAACGACCAAGGATCGGGTGGCTCTCAGCATTCATGGCTAGGACAGCGTGGGAGAGACACCCCCTACTATAGCTGGTAGCATGACGTGGGGGGAGCATCTCATAGCCAAGATTGTGCCCAAGGAGTTGTGAAGGAAGAGGCCTCCCCCAGCCAGGGAAACCCTTCGTGTGGAGGAAGAGGAAGGATGAAGACTGCGGCTTAAGCTGTAGAGGACACAACCCCCCATTGGTAAACACTTTCATGTAATGCTTACTTTGTTATTGTTTTCTATGCTAGGTAGTGTAGTGTAGCGTAGCACCTATTTTGAGCTAACTTGTTTTGGACCGACGCAAACATGCTTCTTTACTAGGAGAGGAAGAAGAAGAAGAAGAAGTGTTGACCCTTAAGACGAGAGTGACGAATGAAGATACAGAGGCCCCAGTCTCAGAGGAAAGGGCCCCAATCAAAAATAAAGGAGCTCCTTAAAACACCACAAAAATTTTGGCTAACACTTGTAGACAGAAATTGAGCTAAGTCATGTTGGTCCCCAGCATGACCAAGCTTGAAAGCCTCAAAAATGGCATCAAACGAAGCATAATTGAATAAGAAAGAGTTCCCCAGGACCCATAGGTGACTACATCAGCATCCAGCATCAGGAATTTCATGTTTTGGGTTCAAAATACTTGGGTTTGACCAAGTATACTCTGTTCACACTGGGCTATACGCTGGCCAGCGTACAAACCAGCGTATAGCAACTTTTGGGCCCAAAAAATGAGCCAAAACATGCCAGAATTGAGTGTCTGGACCCTCCAAGACCTTCCCCAAGGTCCCTAGTAGCTCTCAGCCTCCTAAAAATCAAATTTTGGGCCCTAAATGATGCATTTACATGTGTGTATGCTAGGTACATTTTGGTGTACATTGACCAGTGTACAGCCCAACATACACCACCAAAAACGGCCCAAAACAAGCACCAAAGAGCAATATTTTCACCTGAAATCAACTCGCAGAGGTAGGGCAACTATTGGACATCATCACGGGTACCTAAATATCAAGTTTTGACCTTGAAATGATGCATTTACAAGTGTGTACGCTAGGTATATTTTGGTGTACGCTGACTAGCGTACAGCCAAACGTACAGCCGAGCGTACACCACCAAAAATGACCCAAAACAAGCATCAAAGAGCAATATTTTCACTTGAAATTGACTCCCAAAGGTAGGGAAACTGTTGGGCATCATCACAGACACCTGAAAATCAAGTTCTAACCTTGAAATGATGCATCTACATATGTGTATGCTGGGTACATTTTGGTGTACGCTGAGCCTATACACTGAGGTTGATGCTGAGCCTGTACGCTGAGGTTGATGCTAAGCCTGTATGCTGAGGTTGATGCTAAGCCTATATGTTGAGGTTGATGCTGAGCCTATATGTTGAGGTTGACACCCAATCTCATACGTTGTATGTTGTACAGTTGTAACATATCCTGCACTCTGTCAATGCACCACCTGTCTCCCAATCCAAAATTTTCTCACCTCACAGCCACTCATCTCCTTCCAGATCTGAATCTAACGCCTAAGATCTTATAAAAACCTCGATTTTTCACTAGATCAGGGTTGGCAATTTTTACAAATGAAAAAAAGAAAACTAGAAGCTGGGACACTTAGCAAATCTGGGCATAAATCACTGTACGCTGGGCATCAGACTTGGACACTGCATTTCCCTACAACCCAAAACCTGCATCTCCCAGCACTTGTCATCACCCACCAAGGCTAAACATATGCCTTGTGATTAATCCACAACTGCGTTCTGACTGGTGCATGCTGTAATCACTTTTTTAATACAAAACATTTTACATTTTTTCCTTGATTTATTGCAGGTTTCTTTGTTTTTCCAGATTATGTTTACTTTCTAGTTTACATTATTGTGTTTGTTTAAGTTACAGTTTACGTTTAATGTGCATCGTTTACATATTACCCAATGCATTGCAAAGTGCGTACATTGGGGAAGCCCTCGTTTGATCTACGTGTAGACCATTCAAGGCACTCTACCTTTGTCCATTCTAGCTTGCCCTTAAGCGAAGGCAAGGTCTTCTGTATTTCTTCCAAGGATCTCTCGGCGTTTGTTTCATTTAGCCTTGCACCGATGATTTTGAATGGTATAGAAAATGGTGCTAGAAGGAGGGCCTGCTTTCACTTAGATCTACATAGATCTGCTCAGATCTGCTTCCCTACATCCCAGATCTACGCCCCATTATTATAGATCTGCACCCCATGACTGCAGATCTACGCTTAAACATTGTAGATCTGCATCTCGTTATCTCAGATCTGCACACTATAACTGCAGATCTACACCCTATTCTTCTAGATCTCCACCCGATTATTTCATATCTGCACACTGTAACTGTATATCTAGCCTCCGTGATCGCAGATCTATGCCCTATCACTTTAGATCTGCACGCTGTGAGTGCAGATCTACACTCAGACATTGTAGATCTACATCCTGTTCCTTCAGATCTGTGCCCTGCAATTGTAGATCCACACCACAGCCAGCATCCATACGTTGTTTCACTAGGTACACGCTGCATCTTAACTATTTCCCTTAGCCAAATTTCAGTTTTTCCTATATACACTGTAGTTCATCTCTTCTGTTAGCATTTAGACTCTGATTTCCTTACCTTTGACATCATATGCTGTTATTCACCTCCTATAGGTTGTTCACCATACAGTCTAACACTTAACCAAATTTTTCACGTTTACACCTATACGCTATTCTAACACTTAGCCAAATTTTCTCACATTTACACCTATATGCTGACAACACTTACTCAAATTTTCACACGTTTACACCTATATACTGACAACACTTAGTCAAATTTTCACACATTTACACCTATACACTATTTTAACACTTAGCCAAATTTTCTCACATTTACACCTATACGCTGACAACAGTTAGTCAAATTTTCACACGTTTACACCTATACGCTGTTCTAATACTTAACAAAATTTTCTCATGTTTACACCTATACGCTAACAACACTTAGGCAAATTTTCACACGTTTACACTTATACGCTGACAACACTTAGTCAAATTTTCTCACGTTTACACCTATCGGCTAACAACACTTAGTCAAATTTTCACACGTTTACACCTATATGCTATTCTAACACTTAGCCAAATTTTCTCACATTTACACCTATACGCTGACAACAGTTAGTCAAATTTTCACACGTTTACACTTATACGCTGACAACACTTAGTCAAATTTTCTCACGTTTACACCTATACGTTGACAACACTTAGTTAAATTTTCTCCCGTTTATGCTGTATACGTTATTCCAACACTTAGAAAGTTTGTTTGCTTCCAATCTAACACTTAACCAATTTTTTTTTATTTTTTTTTCTTTCTAGTTTACGTTGTCATACTTAAAGCATGTAAAATGGACCCTACGAATCCCAATACTTCTGCTCTCCTCATCTTTGACCCTGGCGCATCAATATTATACCCTGTGACCACCATTGGACCCATAGTGACTCATAGTGAGGTCAACCCTCAGGGGCCATCTCGCCGGTCATTGAGACTACAAGGTATGAATCCCACGGTCACCATCTTAACGCTTGAACAGTATAATTTTATTTGTGTTAAAATCCAAGCTAAACTAGTCGTTGACTGAGCTGAGCTGGAAGCAAAGAGACACTATGAGTTAATTCACAAAGGAGATCATGACTTCATTCCCACCGCCTATGATGTCATCCCCCTCACTGAATCCCACCATGAACTCCTATCCCAACTCCTCATGGCCAGGAGTTAAACCTTGCGGCAATCTTCTGTAGAACCTCAAAATGAAGATGAAGAAGATAATTTCATAGCTCAGTCCAAACAAGGGGATTCGTACCATACTCTTAGTCCTCATACTTACAAGAATCCATTATTTCATCCTTTCACAGGGGAGACCATGTCCCTCCATTCATTTAAAACCACTCAAGCACATGTGCCTCAATAGGAAGCATTCACTCTTATTCGCACTCTCCCTATGACCGATAATCAATTCAATATACCCATCCCCACTATTCCTCCAATGACCACATTATCCCCTCTCTTACAAGTACAACCCCCCTCTCAAACTAATGTAGGAGTGACCTTCCCACCCCAAGTGATTGGGATGCCATCTATGATGCCTGCCTCTACATCTACTTACTATGTACCACGAGTATAAATCCAAGGGACACCCTTCATCACTTCAACTCAACAAGTTCAGGGCGTTCCCTCACAAATCATAATTGGACAGTGGGCCATAACTGGCATGGAACTGCATCAACCCCCTCATTACAGCATACCACCTCCTACAATGCCATCCATGAACATCCCTCAAGTACAACAACAACAACAACAACAACCTACCGCTTACGGTATGCCACACTTAGTGGCACCCACCATAAATATTCCACAAGTGCAACCTTCGACCATTCAACTTTCTTCTTTACCACCCACTATACAATAATCTAACTTGCATACTACACAACATAACCAACCTACCACTTCACCTAGTGCCAAAGACTGGGCCAAAGCTAAAAAGATGATGCAAGAACTCACTGATGAGGTAAAACACCTCAAAACGGCCAACAATGAAGAGATTAAAGTATTAGACTTTTACCAAGATGATCCTATTAGCTCCTCGGTATCACCATTAACCCTGCCAAAAGAAGTTTCTTTGCCTCAACTAACCAAATACAATAGGGAAGAAGACCCCAACGCCCATATGGTCACATTTAGATTAGAATGTCTGCTGCTTCAGGCTTGGCCCCATGCAATCTTGTATGTGTTCACCATGTCCCTCACTGGTAGAGCATTCGGCTAGTACCGAGCCTTGCCTCGTAACTCCATATCCTCTTTGGAGGATCTCTTACACCAGTTTGTTACCAGGTTTAAATACAACCTGAAACCTGAAGCAACCTTGGACAGTCTGATATAGGTAAAACAAAGCACCTCTTGAACCTGTACAAAAAATTATCCAAAGATGGAGTGCCGCACTCAACAGACTTCATGAGCAAATCCTAGAAACATATCTTCTTATGATTCTTAAGGGAGCCGTGAATGATTTTGTCAAATCAAAACTGTACTATCTAAATGCGCACACTCTAAGTCAAGCTTTTGTATAGATTAAAAACATAGAAGAGGCAGCCCAAAATAGCCATGACCCTGCTTACTTAGACTTTAAAAATCAATACACTAAAAAAGACAAAGAAAAGGCTAAAGCAACAGTAGCAGTAGTAGCAGAGACTCAACCTACCAACATGGGACAGCAAGGAAGACCACCTACTGCTCCTATTAACTATGAGAGAATCGCTCTTGCACACACACCTAAATCATCTACCATGCAAGCTACTAACACGGGTCATGCATGGATGTTTGGGAGGAAAGACCCTGCTCCCCATGAAGCCTTCTTAGTTGTTAGATCAACTTTTGAAGGCTGGGGCCATTAAACACAAGTAGTTGTCTCTAGCGGTAGCCTAGAGACATGATCGATTCTGTGAATTGGCCATAAACCCAAGCTTGACAACTCCAAATGAGCCTCCTATTCCAAGATTTTTTAGACTAGATCGATTTTGCGAGTACCACCAATGGAATGGGCATGGTACTGATTATTGTTTCACCCTCAAACAAGACATACAACATATGATTGATAGGGGTGAAATAACATTTGACGATGTCAGCCAACCACAGAATCAATCTATGGGTGTATATAAAGATCCCCTCAACACTAAGGAAGCTCCTTACGTTATTAACATGATCCATATTGGAAATGAGCAAGGAATGACCAACAAACCTCTCGTGATTCATGTTCCTCCTACAACATCAACATCATCCCCACAATCTTCGTATCCCACATACAATCCGCCTACACTGACAAAACCATTTGTTATTCCTGTACCCCCTGCCGATGCAATCGCAAATGTGCAACCACCTACCCGGCCCACTCCCTTTGTGGTCCAAGTGCCACCTGCGGTCGCAACCATAGAGGTACAACTGCAAAACCAACCAACTCCTTTCATAATCAAAGTACCCAAACACCCTGATCTTCAACCTCTTATTCCTCAACTGCAAACCAAACTAATCCCATTTGTCATCAGGGTGCCTAAACACCCTGACACACAACCACCTCCAATGGCTCAACTGCAATCCCGACTCGCTCCATTCGTAATCCAGGTCCCAAAACAACCTGATATTCAAGCTCCAACATTTCCCCCACGACCTTCGTGAGAACGCCTTGCCAACATACTTAGTAGAGAACGGTTGGAAAAAGAATGTCAACGTCTTGAATTGGGACTGCCAAAACCCACTTCCCTCAACGTTGTACCCATGGCTCAAACATTAAATGAGCCAAGCACAAGTTATAAATAAAAACCATCAAACATGTCAAATATATTAAAATCAGCAGTTGCAGTAGATCCTATGAAGACTACTCCACATGAAATACAACTTTTGGGTCCCATGGACCAAGTCACTACTAACAAAACTATACCCAATAGTAAAGACTTGACCACAGCCCTAACGCAGGTCACACAAGCGCTCAAAAAGAAGAACACATCTCTAAGCTTGTATGAACTCATGATGACTTCTCAAGTACATCGTGAAGCCTTAGTGTGAATGTTAACATTGATCCCTATCACTGAAGACTGACCAACAAACGAACCCTCCATGGTCAGGAATGGCCGATTTATTTTAAAAACCCACAAAAATAGTTTAAATCTTTCTTGTTTTCTTCTGGCCTGAAATGGCCTTAAACTAGAATGAGTTACATCCTTGCTTTACAAATTACTATTCCCCTTAGATTTCTTCTACACTATTATCATTTTAGTTATGTTCACGTTTATATTTACAAACAGTTAAAAACAACAAATATATATATATATATAATAAAGATAAAAAAAATCCTTTGTGTTTACACTCCTATTTATCAAAAGTTTGGACAAAACTTAAAATAAAATAAAACCTTAACAAAAAAACAACAAAAAAAATGTATAAATGTATAAGTTTATAATATTAAATCTTAATAATGTTCATACATATGCTTTACATAGTTCACAAAATTACAACCCAAAATGATCAAACTAAGCTAACAACAATGAGAAGTTAAATTAAACATCAGTGCTAGGAGGGGCTTGGTCCCCAAACTCATCCACATCATTAGGTCCCGCTCCACTAGGGCCACCATCATCATCATCATGTCCCTTCGAAAAAAAATAGAAAGTACAAAAACAAAATAAAATTATCAGTAAAAAAACACCAAAAAAGAGCATTAACTGGAAAATAAGAAAAACATTATAAAATCCAAAACACATGGCCCGGTAAGGCCTTAAACTGCCATCCGTCTTGGAGTTAAGACAATAAACTGACACCAATACCACCTAAAGTAAGTAGAGCATATCAAACCTATGTATAAACATACAAATCAACTCATATTACAAGCATACACCCTAAAGCCCCAATGGACGTATCATGTAGATCAACCATGATCAACAGTTAACATTAACATCCAGTTGACATAACGTTTAACTTCACATATTTAATACTTAGAAATTTTTTAGGTGTACGCTGCATGCTCCATACTTAGAAAATTTTTTAGGTATCCGCTACATGCCCCATACTTAGAAAATTTTTCATGTATACACTGCATGCTCCATACTTAGAAAATTTTTTAGGTATACGCTACATGGCTCATACTTAGAAAATTTTTTGGGTGTACGCTCCATGCTCCATACTTAGAAAATTTTTAGGTGTGCGTTGCATGCTCCATACTTAGAAAATTTTTAGGTGTGCACTGCATGCTCCATACTTAGAAAATTTTAGGTGTACACTGCATGCTCCATACTTGAAAATTTTTTTGGGTGTACGCTGCATGCTTCATACTTAGAAAATTTTAGGTATATGTTGCCAATTCACCAGTACAACACTTAGAGAATATGGCACCCATGAAGCCTGTACACTGTGCATCCAGATCCTACATGTTGGCCATACAATGTCAATGCGTGGCCCATCACCAAATATAAGAAAAAAATCTGCACGTCATAGAAAATCAGACACTAGCAACAGAGGTACACACTAAAGGCAGATTCAACCCAAAATCTATCCTAAACAGACCTTGTTTCTAATGAACGCTGTAAATGTCCAGAATGCACACGCTGCACATGCACACATTGCACGCAGACGTTCACAATATATACATCGAAACAGTAACTAAAAAATGGTAGGAAAAGCATGAATTAAACAGCGTAACGAAAGCATACTGACGAATGGATCCGCCCCATGAAGGAACCCTTGGTTGAGGAAGACTTTGGAACATCTCCTCACTTTCCTCTACGAACATTAGAGTTGCCTCCTTTTTT
This sequence comes from Gnetum montanum, assembly GCA_015680685.1. Classification (NCBI taxonomy): domain Eukaryota; kingdom Viridiplantae; phylum Streptophyta; class Gnetopsida; order Gnetales; family Gnetaceae; genus Gnetum; species Gnetum montanum. Next base: position 1,340,744 of record MNCI01014438.1, read on the forward strand.
CCCTCTTTTTTTCGTGCTTTCCCTTGCCCATCCTTCTCCAAGCGCTATAGATCTTGTATGCTAGAAATATTGCACGCTACAAATCAGATCTAGACACTGGTAAGTAGACCTAAACGTTCATAATCAGATCTATCTGGATGTGGTAGATCTGGCCTTGCACGTGGTAGATCTGGCTTCATACGTTGTAGATCTGGTCTAGAACGTCGTGGATCTCGTAGATCTAAACACCGCAATTGCAGATCTAACTCTGCACGCTGGAAATCTGAACGTTACAGTTGCAAATCTGGATCAAAAGCATGTAGATTCGATGGTTAAGGCCTTCAAGCTGCAAATTTCTGTTTGGTTCACGCTACAATTTTCTTTGTTTGGTTTATGCTGCAATTTCTTGGTTTGGTTCAAGCTGCAATTTTCTTGGTTTGGTTCACTCTGCAATTTTCTTGGTTTGGTTCACTCTGCAATTTTCTTGGTTTGGTTTGATTCACTCTGCAATTTTCTTGGTTTGGTTCACTCTGCAATTTTCTTGGTTTGGTTCACGCTGCAAATTTTTGTTTGGTTCACGCTGCAAATTTCTTGGTTTGGTTCACGTTGCAATTTTCCCTATTTGGTTGACGCCTACTATTGGGTTTACGCTGAGGAGAACAGTCAAAATTTGGTTTACGTTGGCCACAGTGATGAAAGTAATTCTCGTGCTCACTACTTGCCTTTTTTATACCCCCTTGTAATTTAGTTTATGCTATTTCATAATTAGTGCCAAGTTAATTTTACTCCATATGGGCCTCCACCCTGATCCTTGTGGGTAAAAACGCCCCACACTTAGAACATATTCTAACCCCATAGAACATACGCCCATACCCAAGCCAAAATCAACAAAAAAATAAATAAAAAAGAAAACAGCTAAATAAAATAAAATATCCAAGAGCTAATGCCCACGTTGACCCGATTTTTCGGATGTTGGCCCTTTTAAAATAAAAAAATAAAAAAAATAAAAAAACATCATCTCCTATTTTTTAGGGCGCTAGCCCTCTATGATCAAGCCAAAATCAACAGCAAAAAAATAATTAAAAAAAATTAGATAAAATAAAGTATTCAAGAACTAATGCCCACGTTGACCCTATTTTTGGGGATGCTGCCCCCTTTTAAAATATAAAACAAAAATATATGTACACACCATTACCAATGGTTTACATTCGCCCCTATTGACAGCCGAACCTAAAACAAATATATATATATAATGACGATACACATGGCTTAAACTTAGAGTAAAAGATATACTAGCACATGCCCAAGACAATACATCGTCTAAATTTAAACATAATGGTAAAAGGAACAAATGCAAAATCACAACCAAAAATCATAGAAAATCATTATACTTAGGGCAGGACCATAAATTGGCCCGGTATGGCCTTAAACTGCCATGCGTTCGAGTATGACGATAAACTCCCATTTCATGCCCTAGTCCTTTTTAAACGTATAAATTACCAAATATATATATCTATAGAAAAACCACCTTGTTGACATTGCTCACTGTTTATTGGCAGGATCAAACACCATGGACAACAAGCAACTATTCTTACCACTGCTTATCAATGGACCACATGGAACGATTACATGAGAAATCAACATAGAGTCCATTGACCTAGACTCAACAACATACAACACTTTTGTGGCATCAACCCAACAAACGCTAGGTTGCTATGAAGGAATGACCAAGACTCTGGACCTAGAAGCCGATAATATTACTAAAGACCCCTTAGCTGAGGTCCCCATAACTATGTTGAATGGCGAAGTCAAAATCCTAAAGCTAAGTACATTATTGAGCACACAAGTTGCCAATGACATAGCACAGGTGCTTAAAGACAACATGAAAGCATTCGCTTGGTCCTATATCGACATGCTTAGGCTAGACCCTTGAATAGTCTAGCACAACATCATACTTGATCGAAAGTTAAGGCTAGTGAAACAAAAAGCACATAAGGTTAAGCCTGAGGTAGCATTGGCAGTTCGCAGTGAGATCACCAAGCTTTATCAAGCTGGTTTCATTCGGGCTGTTGACTACGCTCACTAGGTATCCAACATGGTCATTGTCCCAAAGAAGAACAGAAGCATTCACTTATGCATTAACTTCTGGGACCTCAACATTGCAACCATAAAAGATGATTTCCCCCTACCTAGCATTGATCAACTTGTTGACTCAACCGTTGGGCATGCCTTGTTATCTTTTATGGATGGCTTTTCGGGATATAACTAGATTCGGATTAACCCTGAGCACCAGCTTAGGATGACCTTTATGACACCATGGGGTACTTTTTGCTACACGATGATGCCATTCGGCCTCAAGAATGCTGGTGCTACATATCAAAGAGCAATGACCTTTATCTTTAGTGATTATATCTTCAACTCGTTCAATGACTATGTAGACGACATCGTAGTTAAATCAAAAACATCAGAGCAACACGTACAAGATCTTGACTTGGTACTAAAGCATTGTTTAAAATATGAGCTAAGACTTAACCCAAAGAAATGTGTCTTTGGAGTCAAAATAGGAAAAATGCTTGGGTTTGTAGTCTCGGAAGCAGGGATACGAGTAGACCCCGATTAGGTTAAGTCCATAACAAACTTAAAACCACCTAGCAACCTTACCGAACTTCGTAGTCTACAAGGTAGATTACAATTCATTAGACGATTGATAGAGAAACTAACAGACAAGTTGAACCCTATGCAGCATCTGTTGCATAAGAACGTCCATTTTGAATGGACTCCACAGTGCCAAGAAGCCTTCAACAACATTAGAAAAACACTAGCTCAACTACCAACAGTTTATCTTCCACAGAACAATAGATCGTTCTACATCTACCTTGCAACATCTGACTCATCCATTGCATCTATGCTTTGTCAGAAATGCGATGATGGAACCTAAATCCCTGTCTATTACTTAAGTCACGCATTAGTAGCCTACAAACAACATTACAGTGACGTGGAGAGGCCATGTATAGCCCTCATCTTCTCTTTAAAGAGGTGGCAACATTATCTCTTCCATAAATAAGTCAACATAATCTATAAGGACAATGTACTCAGAGCTATCATAAACAACATGTATGAATCAAGCAAGATAGCTCGATGAAAAGCAATGATTACTGAGTTTGACCTACACTACATAGCCCAATCATCCATCAAAGGTCAAGCTATAGTCAATCAGATGACTGCATCACCAACACAGGATCAAGCAACGATTAATCCAGAGTTTCCAAATGAAAATGTAAGCGCAATAGAAATAGTGCCTAATGACTATGATGCAATCCTAAATTTCGATGGAGCATCCACCTCTCAAGGAGGAAGTGCTGCGGTAGTCATTACATATCCCTCCAGGGAGATCCAACCATTTTCCTATCATTTAAACTTTTCTAGCACTAACAACGTGGCTGAGTATGAAGGTCTCCTTAGAGGTCTCATTGTAGCACTAGCTTTAGGAATCACATGGCTCATAGTTCGAGGCGATTCACAATTGGTCATTAACCAGGTCATGGAAGTATACGCATGTAAAGCTCCACACTTACAACCATACTGTGACCTGACAAAACACTTGCTAAAACAATTTACAAACAAAGAGGTGCAACATGTTTCTCGAAATAATAATACCATTGCAGATGCACTAGCCACATTAGCTCTAAACATCTCACCGGACATGTTTCATCCATTGCCTAGTTTCATCACTAGCTATAACAAGCCCATAACTGACGTCGTAGAATGGTATGATGACATAAAGGAGTACCTTCTACATGGTGAACCACCTCAACATCTAATGAATGCATAGAAGGACACGGTGCAAAAATGCTTTTGGCAATATACACTAGTAGGGGATACATTGTGTCGTAGATCCTATGAAGGCATTTTGCTGGTATGCGTTAGTAGCATCGATGGCCAGACCATTGTGGAGCAAGTTCATGAGGGGCTTTGTGGAGGGCACATAGTGCCCAAAGCAATGGCAACCAAAATAAGGTGTTTAGGGTGCTATTGGTCACACATGGAGTACGATTGTTTCTCCAAGGTCAAAATGTGCGATATGTGTCAAAAGCATGGTAACCTTATACATGTTCCACCCAACGAATTGCATATGGCCCAAATCACATGGCCTTTCTAGAAGTGGGGGTTAGACATCATTGGACCAATAACTCCCCCATCTTCAGTAGGACATAACTTCATCATAACTGTGACTGAATACTTCATGAAATGGGTAGAAAGTATTCCTCTTAGGAAGACCACATCAAAACAAGTATGTAACTTTATACTTGAAAACATTGTGATCCATTTTGGCATCCTAATGACCATCATTACTGACAACAGGCCACAATTCAGCAGTGTTGAAACAAAAACCTTTTTCGATAGCCTAGGCATTAAACATTCGTTCTCATCTCCATATTATCTTCAAAGCAACAGACAAGAAAAGCCACAAATAAAACTGTCATCATGGTGCTCAAGAAAATGCTTCATCAGAGCAAACGAAGATGGCACGAGCAGCTAGTTTATGCACTATGGGCATATAGAACGACGCATAGGACATCCACAGGTAAAACACCATATAGTCTTGTTTATGGTTTAGAAGCTATTTTACCTTTGGAGTTGCAGGTACCATCCTTGAGGATCACACTCTTCGGACTCCTCAATGAAGGTCAAAACAATGACTCGTGCATTGTTGACCTGGATTCGATGGAGGAGGAACGCATGGGTGCATTAGATCAAACCGAGTGGTACCAGAAGCAACAATGATGGTGCCATTAGCATGACATTTACAAGTGCCCAATCAAAGAAGGTGACCTTGTACTTAAGGTGGTCCGTGAACACCCGGAAAAATTCTCAGCCAACTGGGAAGGGCCTTACTTAGTCACCAAAGTGTATGATAACAGAGCTTTCAAACTACCATACATGGACGAAAACGAGCTTGCACATCTAATGAATCATTTGTACCTCAAGCTATTCCATGTTTAAAGTCACTCAGGTATGCATTCATCTTATCATCATGATGGTAAACTAATACCACAAATTTGTCCTGGCATCATGACAGTAAACTGATACCACAGAATGTCCTGGCATCATGACGGTAAACCGACACCATAGAGCTCTATCCGACATGACACTAAACTATCACACTCATTCACCAGAGTCCACTAAGACTATAAACTAGCTTGCCTCTTCATAGTCCTCCACGACTATAAACTAGCATCGCACTGTCTGCTACGACGATAAACTAGCAATGTCCAACGGGTTATGACGTAAAACTAACCCATGATAGTTTGCTAAGACTATAAAATAGTAGATCATCTCTGGCACATTCATCTGATGCTGTAATTCATGACATTTCTTCATCAACTCCAGCTGCATCATTCATCACATCAGCTCTGACAACACTATTGCTGCTCATTTTTTTTACCTTAAGTTTCACATGGTGCCTCCATTTGCATCCGCCACATTCATGGCTAAAGTGTTCGCTAACTTATTCACTTGTGATTTTCTTGTCTTCTTGGAGTTGTGTTTGTAGGATGATACCCAATGGTGCTCATACATGGATACACTTCATCAAGGTGACAAGGTGCCACATTGTTTCTGACACATGCAACCAGGTTAATCAATCTATTCAAAAGTACATTCCTAGTTCCCAATATATTCTCCATTTCTCCAACACTCTCGTTACCTTTCCTACCCTATTACAGTTCCTAGATACACCCAGTACACCCCAAAACTTTGAGCACACTGTTGCACGCTGCAACACTCTCAAGCAGTTGTAACACACAACACGGAACATGAGCATGAGTGCAAAATTGAAAGAAAGATCTTTCCAAAAAAAAAAGAAAAAAAAAGAAAAGATCAAATATCAAAGAGCAAAATGAACCACAAGACCCTTGACACTTCCCATACAAGCCCCAGGTGAGAAGGTAGTTATCTTGGAAAGAAATACTCGTGTCTCAAACCATCATGTTTCACCTCACTGTGTGGTTTTGGCTATCAGACAATGGGTTCCCTTAGACACTCCACAAGGGTCCTGTTTCTCCAAAGAACACATCACCTCATTTCGTGGCTTTGGTTGTGATAACGAATTCTCTCAAACATGATACAAGAGTCTCGTTCCTCCAAAGGATGTACTTCTCATGCCTTGGTTCCAAGTCTATCAAATATTGGCCATCGACAAGGAACAACATGACTTGTTTGCACAAGATGAATACTCCTCTCCCACACCAACAAAATTCCTTGATCAATTCCCAATCCCATAGTTACAAACATCTCCACTAGATATCATCTCAAAACTTCATTTCCCAGTCCCAGGTACTTCTGAACACAGTGCGATGACATTTGGCCAAGTGCCAAAGGAGAATACTTGCTACCAGTTTGCTTGTGGTGTTTTGTAATTCTTTGTCAACACCTCTTGGGTCGATTCCTCTAGGCATCAACAAAGAGGGGCTAATAAAACACCACAAAAAATTTGGCTAACACTTGTAGACAGAAATTGAGCTAATTCATGTTGGTCCCCAGCATGACCAAGTTTGAAAGCCTCAAAAATAGCATCAAATGGAGCATAATTGAACAAGAAAGAGTTCCCCTGAGCAACCAGCATCAGGAATTTCATGTTTTTGGTTCAAAATGGCCCAAAACAGGCACCAAAGAGCAATATTTTCACCTAAAATCAACTCCCAGAGGTAGGGAAATTATTGGGCATCATCTCAAGCACCTAAAAATCAAGTTTTGACATTGAAATGATGCATTTACATGTGTGTACGCTGAGTACATTTTGGTATACGCTGACCAGCGTACAGCCCAGCGTACACCACCAAAAATGGCCCAAAACAGGGACCAAAGAGTAATATTTTCACCTAAAATGCACTCCCAGAGGTAGGGAAACTATTGGGCATCATCACAGGCACCTGAAAATCAAGTTTTGACCTTGAAATGATGCATTTACATGTGTGTACGCTGGGTACATTTTGGTATACGCTGACCAGCGTACAGCCCAGCATACACCACCAAAAACGGCCCAAAAAAGGCACCAAAGAGCAAGATTTTCACCTGAAATCAACTTCTAGAGGTAGGGCAACTATTGGACATCATCACAGGTATCTAAAAATCAATTTTTGACCTTGAAATGATGCATCTACATGTGTGTACGCTAGGTACATTTTGGTGTACGTTGAGCCTGTACGCTGAGGTTGATGCTAAGCCTGTACATTGAAGTTGATGCCCAATCTCATACGCTGCATGCTGTATAGTTGTAACATATCCTGCACTCTGTCAACACACCACCTGTCTCCCAATCTAAACTTTTCTCATGTCACAGCCACTCATCTCCTTCCAGATCCAAATCTAACGCCCAAGATCTTATGAAAACCCCAATTTTTCACTAGATTAGGGTTGGCAATTTTTACAAACAAAAAAAAAACTAGAAGCTGGGACACTTAGAAAATTTGGGCATAAATCACTATACGTTGGGCATCAGACTTGGACGCTGCATTTCCCTACAACCCAAAACCTGCATCTCCCAGCACCTGTCATCACCCACCGGGGCTAAACATCCGCCTTGTGATTAATCCACAACTGCGTTCTGATCGGTGCACACTGTAATCACTTTTTCAATACAAAATAGTTTACATTTTTTCCTTGATTTATTGCATTTTTCTTTGTTTTTCTAGTTTACGTTTACTTTCTAGTTTACATTATTATGTCTTTTTACGTTACGGTTTACGTTTAATGTGCATCGTTTACATATAACCCAATGCATTGCAAAGTGCATACGTTGGGGAAGTCCTCGTTTGATCCACGTGTGGACCATTCAAGGTACTCTACCTTCATCCATTCTAGCTTGCCCTTAAGCGAAGGTAGGGTCTTCTGTATTTCTTCCAAGGATCTCTTGGCATTTGTTTCATTCAGCCCTAAACCGATGATTTTGGACAGTACACTCCTACCTCTAGGGCAGGGGTTCTCATCATTAGGGAGCCTCCTCCTACCAGTGAAGAGGCATCTCCCTTGAATAAAAAAGATGGTGGTCTCCTAAAAGGAAAGGCACCAATGCATGAGGAAGGGGCTCGTATGGACTTGGCAGGGCCCTCCACCAAGGCTACCACCATCGTCTTGCATCAGCAAGTAGAAAGATTGTAGTCGAACGCTGGTGAGTTGGGCAATACATCTACCTTAGTATAGTCCATTTTGGCCACTGCTGATATGCTTAGTCATGTAACAGGTGCTACTGCTGATGTCATAGGACCCCCTCTAACTCATGCAGAGCCATGGGCCGAAATCTCCAACAAGTTTGGATTCGTGCAGGGACTTGTTGATGACATGATCAATGTCTTCAGCAAGCAGACCCTGGTACAGGTAAGTAGTAGTATTAAGTGCTCTTATGTTGTTATGCTAAAAAATTTTGAGTTCATTTATTTTGCTATGCTAATGCGATTGCTATGCTCTTCATGTTGAGGCAACTTCTCAGCTTAAATGGGACCTGGCACAACCTATGAAAGTTAGCACCGTGCCTACACTCTCACCTAATGTAACCAAGGTGCCTCATCACATGTTCAATGAGGCTTACGTTTACGTCTTGCACTCAGCATGCTCCCTGTGGAAGTATAAGCGTGTTAACGAGGACCTATGGAAATAGGTCCAAAGGGTTGAGAAAAGAGAGGCTGACCTGGTCACTGAGGTGGAGGATCTTAGGTCAAGGAATGAGTTCCTCATAAATCGTAACCCTAATGCTGAGGACTAGCACAAGGTTGTAGATGACTATGCTAGATTTTGGACTATCATTCATCAGAACATTGAATCTACTAGTGAGATAATTGAACAACAAATGTAGATGGACTTGCTAGACCAAAAGTGTCAAGACATGAAAAATATCAGTGCCAAGGTTTTTGAATGGGGGCGAATCCAAAGAAACCACAAACACGTGTACAAGTTGGAGAATGACACCCATCGAAAACTGTACAAAGGCATTGCTATGGAGGCATTCACGTATGAAGCATTCGTGAATTTCATCGATGCTTCTAAGGCCTATGCTAAGTTCAAAGAGTAGGTGAAGGTTATCAAATCTCTTGACTTGAAAGTGGACCTTCCTACAGAAGAGACCGCAACTGCCTCCCTTTCTCCAGGGCCTCTAAGATGGATGATCATGGAAAGGGAGAGAGCAGCTGCTGCGAATGCTAAACCTAGCAATAGGCATTGGATGAACATCACGATAAAGGAGGTTTGGCATCACCTCAGGCTCGGTCTAGACCGAATACCCTTTGAGACCAACGTAGGACCCTCTCAAGTTAGTCGCTTTATTGTGTAGATGCTCATGCTATGTTATAGTTTGCATTTGTTGCCCTAACTGACTACTTCATTCCTACAATGCAGGCTCCATATGAGGGTGCAAGGCCCGTAGAGGGAGGGAATGAAGAACTAGTAGATGGCAATGTAGGGGAGGATGATGCATAAGCAAATGAAGTGGGGGTGAGCACTAAAGGAAATGCAAATAGAGACAACCCATGATAGCATGGGATTTTCTTTTTGAAATTTTTGAAATTTTGAAATGTTGAAATTTTGTAAAAGTTTCGCAAACATTGTCAATAGGTGAAAGTTTTGAATAAAATGAAAAACTTTAGAAAAGAAATTAATTTTGCATTAACTTGTATATCGTGTAAAGTTTTCATGCTTTCATATGCTAGTTTGAGACCATTTCGAACCATTGCTAGTTTTAGGCCGTTTCAAGTCATTGCTAGTTTTAGGCCATTTCAGGCCATTGCGTAACATGCCAAAAGGATTATATGTTAACAAAGATAAAAGCAGCAATGCTAGTTTTAGGCCATTTTAGGCCATTGCCAAAATAGATAGTACATTAACAAAGAAAAAAGCGAGGATGCTAGTTTTAGGCCATTTCGGGCCATAGCGTAGCATGCCAGAAGGACGACATGTTAACAAAGCAAAAAGAAACAATGCTAGTTTTAGGTCATTTCAGGCCATAGCGTAGCATGCCAAAAGGATGACATGTTAACAAAGCAAAGATGTGATGAATGTACAAGGGATGGCAACTGGGCAGGAAGCAGTAGGGTTGCTACACTATGCGTAGCTACTTCTTGACCCATTGTGGGTTAACTGTAGTGACAGAAAACGTCGATAGCTGGAAATACCGATCGAGGTTCTGCGTATACAGTTTTAACCACGGATCCACGCGAGGGCTATGCTGGAAAAAGTGAATCCGTGGCACCCTGAACGGTCTTGTCGATCAGACAGGGACTTACGGGTCAGTAAAACAATGAAAATTAAGTAAAAGAAAGCGATCTGGTTCGAGGAGTCGTAAAACGAGGGGAAAACGCTGTAGGCAGATTGCAACAGTGATAACGCTAAACACGATAAAAGGAGGCTGACATAAGAGGAGCATGTAGCTTCAAGATCTGCGCTTTGACTTAAAAATGTGTATTTTGCATGAGAAATTACACTGGGGAGTCCCCAATTACAGGATGTGAAACAAGCACAAAACAACAAGCAAAGCGGTCTAAACAGAAGTCCGATCTACCTCGGGGGCTAAAGCTGGGATGCAAGGTGGGCCAAGCTTTGACGTCTACTGATCAATTGCTTCTGATTGATAGAGTCCTTTTCAGCAGAACGATCACTCCTGTCACCGGTGCTCAAAGAAAACTATGCTCTGCTTCAGGCTGTAAGGTGAAAATGTCAGCAATTGNAAACTATGCTCTGCTTCAGGCTGTAAGGTGAAAATGTCAGCAATTGCCAAAGCGCTGTTCTTTGTATCTCTGCTCCAAAGTGCTAAATGCTCTGGTGCTCGGAAAAATGCTTCTACTTCTTTGATTTGCCAACCCTGGTATCCTTGTCAACTGAGGTGTTTATAGGCCGCGACGCTGAGTGGAAAAGGCGCAACCCTGATGATGTGGGTCCCGGATGTTTCGGGTCCCGTTGACTTGATCATTTTAAATCAGACTGTGACTACGCACAACACGCTCGTTTGCATGCTGTGCGTGTGAAAAGCAGGTACATGCTGAGCGTGCTTCAATTGTCTTCAGGCTGTATTACACTCATTCGCGTTGTGTTGCGTGTATGAGCATAATCCGGTGTAAACAACAACAGGCTTAAAATTATTTTACGCTCACTACGCAGCTGCGCATGACAAAGCGTAAATAATGTACAACTTATGCTCACTACGCAGCTGCGCGTGATGAAGCGTAATCAATGCTCAATTTATGCTCACTACGCAGCTGCGCGTGGTGAAGCGTAAATAATATGTAACTTACGCTCACTACGCAGCTGCGCATGATGAAGCGTAAACAATGCCTAGCTTTAATGATAACATACGCAATGGTACGCACTGCTGCGTAACGAGCGTAAAGACAAGTTATTCATTCGCTGTAAGAAAAAGTGTCGAACTATTGTGCTTCACTGGACTCTGCCTTCGACTATCTTGGAGCTTATTACGCTTATTACGCTGCCATGCGTGATAGAGCGTAAACTTATCCTTGAACAAAACTGATGCGTGCTCTCGCTTGAATTGTGAATCTTTGCCTGAGGCCGACTCGTAATTTTCACGGTGTTTCAATGGCCCCTCTTTGTTGACGGTTGGAGGGCTTACCCAAAAGACGTCGACAAAGAATATGAAACACCGGATCGGTAGAAGCAAGAACAGCGTTCATCCATGGCTACTCAAGTGTTGCCCTGTCAACATGGAAGAGCAAGACTGGCAGGTATGGGAAATAGAGGGGTGAAGCTGGAAACAGGTTAGGGGAAAATGCAAATTGAATTATGCTGGTAGGGGTATGAAATACGCGGTCAACAGGAATGCTTTCAGACGAGCGTAGCGCGTCAACCTGAGGTTTCTCTGTTACCGGATATGGTAGGAATGCATGCAAAAGAAGCGCTGCGCATCACTTTTGCGATGTCTCTGCTATCGTGAGTGCGGAAAATGAATACTTGGGTATGTAGGTGTTGCGTATGGGGACCGAGTGGTGGGGATGAAGGAAAACAAGAGGTAAGGGCAGGATTGTGCGAGGTATAGGCGTGCAGAGCTAAGTGGTCGGGCAAACCTGAGCAGCCATTTCAATACGCTGTTATACTTTACCACTCAGATGGATGCACCTTTGGACGATATTTCCCAAGGCAAGTAACCTGCAACCACAAAAGAAAGCAGAGGACACGATTGCTCATGAACAAGAGGCGAGGTGTTTGAAACAGACGCCGTTTGATGTAGGATAGAGCGAATGGGCTGTAAAGAAGGAGCCGGAGCACTCAGGCGAAGCTGCCAATCCTGACGGTTGGCGTTGCATACCTTCACCAAAAGGCATTAGACACAGCGTAGCTAACTGGCCGCATGAGGAACCGGCTAGATGAATCTGCGAGGCCGGCGTCTGATAGCGATGATTGGCGAGGATTCCCGAGGTTGTTGCCGACGAGGATTTCGTCGGAGCTCCGACTGGCGAGGCTAAACTCTCAGATGTGGCACCACTGTAGTGGGCGCAACGACGACATCTCCGAGGGATCAGTAAGATGCCTCTTAGCTTATCCGAGGAATCAACAGGATGCCTGGTGGGGTGGTGACACTAGGACTTTTTCAGTATCCCACCCTGTCTGCTGTGCAGCTGTACAAGAATAATCATGCTCGCTTGAACATGGTACCGATCTGTACATCCTAGCTTTAAGTCCTGGTAGACTGCCATTACTGGTTTTAAGTCCCAGCAGACCATGGTCCCAATTTAAAGTCCGGGCAGACCGAAAGGTACTAGTTTTTCATCGTAGCGGATGGTGGTATGGCTGATTTATGATCTCAGCAGACCGTGCTGTGGGTGTTAGTTTCATGTCATGACCCAGGGACGAATCTGCACTAGTTTTATGTCTCAGCAGACGGCTACTTACCTGTGCTAGTTTAGTGTCGTGGCGGACGCGTGCAAAAGATGCCAATTTTTCGTCTTGGCGGACCTGTACAACATTGCCAGTTTTATGTTGTAGCGGACGGTTACCACCTGCCAGTTTAGCATCATGGCAGATGCATGCAAGGCATGCCAATTTTACGTTATGGCGGACGATCAGTGCCAGTTTTACGTCGTAACGGACGTCTGGTGCCAGTTTTACGTCGTAGCGGACGTTCAGTGCCAGTTTTACGTCGTAGCGGACGTCTGGTGCCATACCTACTGTCAACACCGTCGATGCTGCTAGACGAAATACCACTTCAAGTATACATGGTTCACAGGATTTGCTAATTCGTTGCCATTGACATCTGCTAATTTGAACGCTCCGTTGTTGTACACGTTGATCACCAAGAAAGGGCCCTCCCAGTTGGCAGAGAACTTGCCTACTGGTTCACGCACAGCCTTGAGAACAAGATCTCCTTTCTTGATCGGGCGCTGTTGAAGGTTGTGGCGATGTTTCTGGGGCCATTTGTCCTGATATTTTTTAATTGCATCAAGAGCATGTATCCACTTCTCTTCTACTGAATCCAGATCTGCGATTCGAGACTCGATGTATTGAGCCTCATTTATAACCGTGGAGAGGACCATTCTCAGAGAAGGGATTTGCAACTTGAGAGGCAGCACTGCTTTAGATCCGTAAACCAGGCTATAGGGCGTACTACCTGTAGCTGTCCTANGCATTGGGAGACTAAATCTGGTTACTATGTTGTCCAAGATAAAATGGCAAACCTGTTGGGATGTGATTTTCCGCAAGGGGACAGCTTCTACCCACTTCGTAAAGTACTCAGTAGTGGTAATAATGAAGCTATGCCCTGCAGAAGATTTTGGCGTGATGGGTCCTATGATGTCCAGTCCCCATTGCTAAAATGGCCATGTTATCTGCTTTGTATGAAATTCTGTGGGCGACACGTGGATGAGGTTTGCGTGACGCTAACACGTGTCACAAGTTTTAACCTTTGTCAGGCTATCTCTTTCCATGCGTGGCCAGTAGTACCCTAAGCGTCGGATTTTTAGGATCATAGCCCTTGGTGCTATGTGGCCACCACACAGTGCCTCGTGAACTTCGCTGACTATGTGTTGCACTTGATCTTTGTCAAGTACTGTCTCCGATGATGACGTATTGCCTAGCCCACTTACGGATTGTGTCTTTCTGTGCACGCGTTAATGTAGATTGCAGCTCACCCTGTAAAAGATAAGTTTTGATATTATCGTACCATTCAGGCGTGATTTCCTCGAGAAGAGAGGAGATTTGCGCCACCTGAATGATAGGGTTTACGTAGTCTGTAATCAATGCAGGGCAGGTGTTAAACAGGTGTGAAGGCACGTGTAAAGCCATGGTGGCCAGTGCGTCGGCCAGCATGTTGTTAGTCCGTGGGACATGTTGGGCGTCGAAGGTCATAAATCGCCTCAGAAGATCTTTAGCCTGATCGCAATAAGGCTGCAGATGTATAGCCTTGCAGGTGTAGGCTCCAGTGATTTGATTTATGACAAGCATCGAATCGCCCCTAACTGCCAGGTGTTGAACATCAAGTTCACCTGCAGTTATTAATCCCCTGAGGAGCCCCTTGTACTCTGCCACATTGTTCGTACAGGGGAAGGTCAATCGATAAGCATGTAGACGCACATCCTCAGGCGATAGCGTAAGAACAGTGGCAGCACTGCCGCCTTTAGCGGTGGAAGCTCCGTCAAAATATAACGTTGCTTCGAGGCCTATCGAGATAGGGCTTAGGCTATGCACATGTTCGTCCAGGAACTCTGGTTCTATGGTTGCGTGATTGTTAATCGGTGAAGTTATTAACTGGTCAGCTATCGCTTGGCCTTTCGTGGATGATTGGCCAATATAGTGCAGATCGAATTCTGCCGTGATAGCCTTCCAGCGAGCTATTTTACTACTTTGGTATAAGCTATGAGTAATGGCTCTAAGGATATTATTTTTGCAGATGACGTTAACTTGACTATGAAAAAGATAATGCCTACATTTCTTAGGCGTAAAAACTAATGCTAGAATGGTAAGTCCCTTTGTGGCGGGAACACCGTTGGTAGATGTTGCAGTTCTTATTTTAAACTATCAAACGCACGTTGACAATCTTCGGTCCATTCAAAGTTAACCCCCTTTTTCAGCAAGTGTTGCATAGGATGTAACTTGTCGGTTAACCTTGAAATGAACCGGTGTATAAACTGTAAGCGTCCCTGCAACCCGCGTAATTGCTTGAGGTCTGTGGGAGGTGTCAACTTGACAATGGCTTTGACTTTATCAGGGTCAACTCGTATGCCAGTTTCCGATACCACAAACCTCAGCATGCGTCCAATTTTGACTCCGAATACGCACTTCTTTGGGTTAAGTCGGAGCTCGTGTGTGGAACATCTTTTAAGGACTAACTCCAGGTCCGCTGAATGATCTTCCGACTTCAACGACTTCACAGCTATGTCGTCTACATAATCATTCAGCCTTCCTAGGAGGTAATCACTGAAGATGTATGTCATGGCCCGTTGGTACGTTGCCCCGACATTCGTCAGGCCAAAAGGCATCATGGTGTAGCAGAAGGTGCCCCAGGGTGTCATGAACATCTTGGTCAATTGGTGTTCTAGGTTAATGCAAATCTGGTTGTAGCCTGAAAAGCCATCCATGAAGGACAGAAGTGCATGCCCAGCTGTTGTATCCACTAGCTGGTTGATACTCGGCAACGGGAAGTTATCTTTGATTGTGGCTTTGTTCAGATCCCGGAAGTCTATGCATATGCGTATACTCCCGGTCTTCTTCGACATGACCACAATATTAGATATCCAATCTGAGTAATCGACCGTGCGGATGAAACCAGCTTAGTACAGCTTGGTGATTTCATCACACACCGCCAGCGCGATCTCTGGTTTGATTTTGCATGCCTTTTGTCTAACCGCTTTAATCTGTGGATCCAAAATGATGTTATGCTAGATTAACCTAGGATCTAATCCAAGCATATCTTCGTATGACCATGCAAAGACAGTGATATTGTCTTGCAGGACCTGTTTTATAGAGTTATGCATTTTTTCGTCTAACAAAGAACTGACTTTGAGCGTTTTAGTCTCACCCTTATGCATAATGATAGGGACCTCACTGAGGGGGTCCTCGGTTATGTCTCCAGCCTCTAGGTCTAGCGTGCGCGTTGACTGTTCTAGCCATTTTGGGGACGTCTCTGATGCGGCTATGGTTACACTTTCTAGAGGGAGGGTAACATCTACGAACGTGGAGTCGAACTGTCTAATTAAGTTCCTGTATGGGCCTGTCAAAGTTAAGGGTGCTGAAACTGTGGCGTCCATTCTCCGTCTGTCCTGCAAAACCGGTGAGTGCGTAAATGGTTAGGGGACAAGTGATGTGATGTCACCGAACGTGGAAGGCGAACTAAATTTTGAATATTATAGACAAGCTGTAATCAATGTAACCCGATTACGAGGCAATAAGATGTGGTAGTTTAATGTCATTTCGGACAGTGGCGAGTGCGATATCAGCCGCATTAATATCTGAACTTTCGGATTCCGTTTCAGGAAAGTTTCGTTTAATTCTGATATCAAGTTGGTGATCCTCGTGTATAAGTAAGTGGTTCTTCGATGAGAACAGGCTGTTGGCTATCAAGAATTCAAATTCGTAACTGTTGCTGAGAAAAGGAAGAGTAGAGAGTTAGGGCATGTCATCTCGCGAAGATTTGCAAGTGTTAAGCTGTGGAAGAATTCTGAAGCCATCACAATGGCACCGAAGACCAAGAAGAAGAACAAAAAGCTGGCCAAGATCGACGAAATGCAAGCAACTCTGGACCGTGTCTCGCAGGCGTTGATCGATGTTCGAGACCTCGCGCCGTTGAACCGGTTAGTCGTTCCTTACATGCTTACATTCATTTCTATGGCTGCTTTTCGTGGTATATTTTCGTTTGCATGCATGTTGATTTTGAGTTATGAACCTCGGGCTAATGTGAGGGTTTGAAAGGGTTGCGTTTATCGCCGTTGTCAGGGACGGACCTTGCGTTATTGTAAGGGTTTGGGCGATTTCGGCCCAGGTGCGTTTTATGAGTTTTTCTGTGTTAGTCGTGCAAATGAAAATGTAGGTGTTAATATACGCTTTGGCTTTTTTATACAGCGTCGCACTGAAGCCCATCCTGATTGTGCTAGACCTCATTGGGGTTTTGTGCTGGTTGAACCCCATCGTCCCCAATGTCCCTCCCCCTCACACACGAGTGCAGGGGAAGGCCATATGGTTCCGAAAGGGGGCGCTGGAGTTTCTGTAGTTTTTACTGTGCAACTTCAGCATCATTGTCTAGTCTAATGTGACCGGTGATGTTGCCGGTGCCATTTTAGAGCACCTGTTGGCGGGGTCGGCGCAGGGGATTCTGGCTTATCTGACAGACGGGGCCATCGACACGGGCCATCCCGAGGACCAAGTGCTCAGTGCCCGCGGTCTGAGGAGCTTGCACTGGATCTGGGGCATGGCCCGTTTCAACTGTTATCATGCATATAACATGCTGTTCGTGGCTTGTCATGTGTCGACGTACTTCCAGAACCCACAAGGCACGGTGTACTATGCGGGCGGGTAAGCGAATTTTATTGATGTCTGTTTTTCTGTTTTGTTGTTTGCATGCGATGTAGGAGAAGTCTATGTGTAAAATGTAAAATAAGCTTATGTTGTATGGTATAGGTTTTTTATACATGACAACAGGTTAATTGGCGATGGCGATACGTTGGCCTGGGCCGAAACGGTGATAATGGCGTTTACCACGACTAACAACGTGTGTGCCGGTGTTATCAGGCAAATTGGCCATGAGATGCGTGAGTATCACACCCGTTATGAGCACTCTTTTAAGAACTGTCGGGAACTCGGGTGGCTGCACGAGGACTGGACCTTGGATCCGCCCCTCACCGTCGAGGACATGCAGAGAGAACTCCCACCATTTCCGTTGCCTTTTGGCCCCGGTAAGGCCGCTGCGTGTTCTAATGTTATGCATGTGATTATGAGTCATGGATACTATGTGATAGCGTTTCTGTTTGACTTGCGTTTTATGTCCTTCAGTCAGGGAATCCCAGGAGATTACCCTTACAATTTCCAGCCGCGAGGCGAGGGATGTTCTTTTTCGTTACGGGGATATCAAGGAAGCACAGCGTTGGCTTGGCCACTCGGTGGCCCCTGTCGCGGTGACCGCCAAGATCTAGGCCGCAGGGCTAATGCACCTGTTTTTGGCTACGGCCCCTGATGTCCCCGCCAGCGAAATGATAGCCCTGGTCAACACCTTCAGCGAGAAGGGAGATTGCTTCAGCACGCGCATGCATAACCTGCGTGTAAACTTCGACATTGATGCTCAGCTCTTCTCGGACCTGTTTGGCATTCCCTCGAACGGCCTTCCTGTAAAAGTGAAGACCAAGAGGAGCGCTAGAGTCGAGGAGTTTCTGAAGGTGTGGGTAAGGATCCCTAAGGAGACCAAGGGGTTTCCTTGTGATAAATTCGAGATGGGGACCGCCAAGACACTTTATCCCCTTTTCCGAGCCCGGGCCTTCCCCAAAACCCTCTCGCAGGCTAAGTTCTTTTCAGTAGAACAAACCCGTATCATGCGAGAGGTCCTG
>MNCI01014438.1:1380816-1397282 GCA_015680685.1 Gnetum montanum
AACGGAAGAGGCTGGCTGGCTGCTGGCTGGGCGGGGATCCCTGCAGGCGGAGGGGCCTGCGAAGACCACCACCTACTGGCTTGGGCAGAAGGGTTGGCAGTTGGTTGCTGCACAAAGTAGGGATAAGTATATCGCGGGATTCCCTGTGGCACTTGCGCCGCAGGTGCAAACGGGGACTGCACGCCATACACCACAGGCCGGGCATGTTGCACCGCTGGGTTGACCCACTGACTTGCGGCAGGCTGCTGGATGTACGTTTGTGGCTGAGTGTTCGTGGGTATCTGTTGAGTTTGCGGAAGCGGAAGTGGCATGGCCTGAGCTGGTTGTGTTACAGATACGTTATGGGGTTGTATCTGCGGGATGAAATGGGACGCGGTGGTCGCGGGAATCATCGTTGGGATACTAAGTACCCATGGTGATGGACCGACCCCTGCGTTATGGTGCGGTATTTGTATTTGTAACCCAGACGGCTGCGCGTTGGCCTACGGAAGGATAGGGATTTGCGTCTGCGTGGTCGCAGCTGGGTCAAGAAAGGCTGTCTCTCCATTAAAAGGGAACGACGGATTTATATGGGTGTGGGGCGTCAGAGTATGGAACGAATGTTCAGACAGAGCCGCGAATTCGTCCTCTGCCTCTTCCCCATGCTGGGGCTCCACCGTCGGTTGTGAAGTCTAGCCTCTGGCCATGACCAACTGTGCAATAAGTTCGTGTTGATGTTCAGTCAAGGGGATTATGTCGTAGGCTATCGGCTTAAAATCATAGCCCCCTCGGTGGAGCACCTCAAAGTTTTGCTTCGCCTCCAGCTCGGCTCGGCTAAGAGCTAGCCTCACCTGGATCTTGATGCATATGAAATTGTATTCTTCAGGGGTTATAACCATGAAGATAGGCTCTTTCCCCTGAAGCCTCAATGAACGGCGCAATGGTCCCTGAGGCCCGGTTGAGCCAGGAGCTGGTCCTGTGGTTGCTGTAGGATTAGTAGGTGCGACACCCAGATCGGTGGCGACCATGGCGGTTGTGTTTGAGTAAAAGGAATCCATTGATCGATGAAATCAAGAGTAATGGGTAATCGGATCTAAAAGAAAACGGCTGGCAACAGAAAGCAGAAAAAGGCTTTCTACCCTATAGGATTTTCAAAGAAATCGTCCTTGCGACCGATCTATACCACACGATTGACCGTAGACTTCCCTAGAGGTATTACGTCTTTGGTTTATGGTATTGATCACTACCAGGGCTACCCAAAATATTCGGATCGGAGCCTGAAGGCCCTCCTTCTAGAGCCAGAAAACTGTAGCGACAGAAAACGTCGGCAGCTGGAAATACCGATCGAGGTTCTGCGTATACAGTTTTAACCACGGATCGACGCGAGGGCTATGCTAGAAAAAGTGAATCCATGGCCCCCTGAACGGTCTTGTCGATCAGAAAGGGACTTATAGGTCAGTAAAACAATGAAAATTAAGTAAAAGAAAGCGATTTGGTTCGAGGAGTCGTAAAACGAGGGGAAAACGCTGTAGGTGGATTGCAACAGTGATAACGCTAAACACGATAAAAGGAGGCTGACATAAGAGGAGCACGTAGCTTCAAGATCTGCGCTTTGACTTAAAAATGTGTATTTTGCATGAGAAATTAAACTGGAGAGTCCCCAATTATAGGATGTGAAACAAGCACAAAACAACAAGCAAAACGGTCTAAACAGAAGTTTGATCTACCTCGGGGGCTAAAGTTGAGATGCAAGGAGGGCCAAGCTTTGACGTCTACCAATCAATTGCTTCTGATTGATAGAGTTCTTTTCAGCAGAACGATAACTCCTGTCACCGGTGCTCAAAGAGAACTGTGCTCTGCTTCAGGCTATAAGGTGAAAATGTTAGCAATTGCCAAAGCACTGTTCTTTGTATCTTTGCTCCAAAGTGCTAAATGCTCTGGTGCTCAGAAAAATGCTTCTGCTTCTCTGATTTACCAACCCTGGTATCCTTGTCAACTGAGGTGTTTATAGGCCACGACGCTTCGTGGAAAAGGTGCAACCCTGATGACGTGGGTCCCGGATGTTTCAGGTCCCATTGACTTGATCATTTTAAGTCAGACTATGACTACGCACAACACGCTCGTTTGCGTGCTGTGCATGTGAAAAGCAGGTACATGCTGAGCGTGCTTCAATTGTCTTCAGGCTGTATTACACTCATTCGCATTGTGTTCCGTGTATGAGCGTAATCTGGTCTAAACAACAACAGGCTCAAAATTATTTTACGCTCACTACGCAGCTGCGCGTTACAAAGCGTAAATAATGTACAACTTACGCTCACTACACAGCTGCGCGTGATGAAGCATAATCAATGCTCAATTTACGTTCACTATGCAGCTGCGCATGGTGAAGCGTAAATAATGTGTAACTTACACTCACTACCCAGCTATGCGTGATGAAGCGTAAACAATGCCTAGCTTTAATGATAACATACGCAATGGTATGCACCGCCGCGTAACGAGCGTAAAGACAAGTTATTCGTTCGCTGCAAGAAAAAGTGTCGAATTGTTGTGCTTCACTGGACTCTACCTTCGACTATCTTGGAGCTTATTACGCTTATTACGCTGCCATGCGTGATAGAGCGTAAACTTATCCTTGAACAAAACTGATGCGCGCTCTTGCTTGAATTGTGAATCTTTGCCTGAGGCCGACTCGTAATTTTCACAGTGTTTCATTAACCAAAATGTAAGCCCAAGGTATTTCATCGGGGCCCTTGTTCACATCATTATCCCCTTCTTGGAAGGGCAAATCAACCCATGCATTTTAGATTTGGAAGTCAGCTTGCTAGGCCGATCCTTCCGTTGGATGGTTAATGCATGCGTGAGTAGGTGCCTCACTCTTGAAGGTTGTGACCTCTAAGCCCTACTCCATGTCTATGTTGCTGATTGCTTGCATTGCTACTTCGTCACCACGGATCACCACCTCCCTGCCTACATATGGTAAGTGAATTTCCTGGTGTATAGGAGAGGAGACAGTCGTAAGTTGCGCTAACCATGATCTCCTCAAGATCAGGTTAAACCCGGGCATTTCCTTGACCACGATGAATGTTGCGTCTGTGGAGAACTAGTCCCCTACTATGAAGTCTACGTGAACTGTGCCTTTCACCAGGATGCATGCCCTGTTGAAGGACCTCAGACATGATGTCACTGTGGGTTTGATATGGTTGACCAATTCCAACTTGTCCATAATAGGAAAGGGAATGATGTTTGTGGTAGCCCCATCATCAACGTGTACCCTTTAGATTTGGTGTTGGACAACCCGAATTGTGATGAAGAGAGGCATCGTAGTCACCTGACCCCCTTTGGGATCTTCCCTAATGGAATCTTCACTAAAAGTTAATTGAGGTGTTGTAGACTCTATGGGTACAGAGGAAAGCATGACTGAATAGATCACTTCCTCTTCCGTTCGCATGTTTTCGTCAACCGGAACCATCATTAACATGCAGATTAGAGCTTCGCGGTGGGGTACAAATGTCATAATTAGGTCGTACAAGATCAGTGTAGCATTTTTTTACTTTAGAGCTTGCTTGACCTAGTTGAGGGAATCCTGAAGGTCTTGGCCGCCCCCTTGTTTGACACTTTCCTCCTTTTCAATTTGTCCTAGAAGACAAATATCCCAAGAAGAGGTGACTTTGAATCTAGGTTCAGATCCTTGTCAGTAGAGTGATGCAAGCTGCGCAGTCATGTCGACCTTCATCTTTGGGGGTGAAGGTACAAATGCAAGGGATGAAGACATAGGCTTGGGGATACCCTTGATGATGATTCCCTTTGATGTCTCACCCACAAAATGGTCTTCTTGCCTTGCAAGGTGAGGAGGCTGTTCAGCTTTGTTGCGCAAGACAAGGGCCATCGAAGGTGTCAGCCCCCTGATGAAGAATGGAGCTAGAGGTGTTAACTAATGGGACCACATGGCTCCACCAACAGGTGGTGCAAAGGTGGATGCCCGTGGTGGGACTTTTAGGATGAATGGCTGCTGCAAGATTGGACCAACCATTNCTGGGACTTTTAGGATGAATGGCTGCTGCAAGATTGGACCAACCATTGGTGGGGTTGGTGCACTATGTTGAGGCAGGCGGAAAACAAATGGCTGTTAGGGTGGCTTGGGATCACTATCAATGCTGATAGTGTTGATGACATAATTGATATTGTTGGCATTGAGGGGATCCATGTAGACATACATAGATTGGTTTTCAAGGCATATTAGGTTGCTTTCGTCCAGCACTAGTAGGTTACTATGTCTCCTTTGCTTTTTCATTTTGCACTTTCTATNCAGTAGGTTACTATGTCTCCTTTGCTTTTTCATTTTGCACTTTCTATTGTTATCTACTCTTATTTTGCATCCTATTTGTTTTGCGTCCATTCTTGGCTACCTATGTTTTTTGTGGTCATGTCATTTTAGCGTTTGCATCGCCGCTATCGCCATTTTGGTCATGGAAGATGCATAAACGTTATGTCGTGGTTGCATATAAGGCCACTGAAACCACCACCACCATGGTTTTCATAACCGCCGGGGCTAGGGCAATTTAAGTTGCTTGACCCTAGCATGCCATAACGAAAAACCCTTGGGAGGGTTAGGCCATGTGTCATGCGATAATGTGACACGTGTTTTGTTAGGGCATGTCGCCAATTGTTTTGTTTCTACACTAAGCTATTTGCATGTTCTTGCTATGCTAAGCTTTCACTCTCTTACTACGTTATGTATGGGTGGAGGGTTATGCTATGCTATACATGGATTTTTAGGCATTGCTACATTGCACGTGTATTGCCCTTAGGTATGATGCTAACATTCACTGATTGTGTCATGCAGGGCGGGGATGATGCCCAGGCTGATCATTTTGGAAATTAGAGGGGTCCTGTGCCATATGAGTAGACCTATGGCCAACTCCCCTTCTTCCCATATATGTATGGGAGAGCAAGGGTTCTGGTTCAGAGAAGGGGCATGAGACTTCTTCCAGTTCCTTCTCAATTGCTTCAGTGTAATCGTTTAGTCTTCTCTAGAGAAGGAGGAGGCATCTAGCATAATAGAAGCCATGTTGCTAGGGGAAAGTCGAGGCATTCTGAGGTTTTTTACCGATGGGGCAATCATGAGTAGGCAAGGAGAGGGATCCATCCAATGCTCAATAGGGTTAAGGTGTTTAACCTAGATCTAGGACATGCTGGAATACAGCTACTACCACCAGTACAACACATTATTCCTCGCACGTTATATGGCGACGTGCTTTCAGAACCCATAGGGGACTGTCTATTGTGCTAGCAGGTGAGTTTTGCAGCCTTGCTCTGTTGTGTTGTGTAACGTTGGCCATATTGGCTGAATGCTAACAGTATGTGTTTGTCATTAGGTTCTTCATCAATGATGAACAGGTTCAAGACTGATCAGGTCTACTGGCTATAGCACAGATAGCTCTACAGGAGTGCTCTTCTGCCAAGAACCTATGGGTCGGTGTGATCGGTCAATGCGGGGGAGAATACCATACCTATCCAAGCATGTTTTGTGTTCCCTACAATCAGTATAAGGAGAAGGGCTAGCTGGATAAGGAGTGGGCAGAACCCTTTAAGTAGGTTACGATTGAAGAAGCTATGGTTGAACTCCTGTTGTTCCCATTACCATATAGACCTAGTGGGCCAAATAGTAGGTGTCGCATGCTCAAGTGGTTTTGCAATCCTTGTATTTTTTGCATCATTATGCTAAGTGTGTTTTGTCAAAATTGTTGTAGGGGAAAAAAATCCCAAGGAGGTGACGGTGGTAACCGTCGAGATGCAGGGGGCAAACATCTACTTCAAATATGGTGAAATAGAAGCAAGCTAGTGATTTTTAGACGAGAGGGCCATGGGCTCATTGGTTAAGAACGTCCAAAAGGTGGGGCTTATGGACCTATTCATGGCCCCAAATCCGAGCGTTCTAGTCATTGACATGCTTTCCCTGGTCAACTCCTTCTCTGAGAGGACAGGCCATTTCCTCACACACATACAAGACGTGCGGGTGGTCATTAAAATCAATGACTAGCTGTTCACAAACCTGTTCGGTGTTCCTGACGATGGCATCCTCATAGGGTTGAAGCGCAACAAGGAGTTGACCCTTTAGAAGAAGGATACCTAGGAGTGGTTGGGGCTTGTTAAGGAGCAAAAAGGGCTCCCCATGGATAAGATTAAGGATGGACCTGCCATGGAGATTTACCCGATCTTTCATGCCCGTGCATACCCCCAACTACTTACCCAAGGAAAGGTCCTAGGGCTCGAGCAGGCCTGGATAATGTGGGAGGTTATGGAAGATGGGGCCTGTTACAACTGGGCTAGCTTCCTATGTAAGGGCTTGCAGGCTAAGATTTTGGGACTCCATGAAAAAATGGAGTCCTACTCCAACATACGCTATGCCTTCTACATAGGCTATCTGAAGCACTTCATGGAGTTTCTGGTGGTTCAAGAGGATGGAGTCTAGGCCATGCGAGATCGCAACCAGATTTCCAAGCTATGGATTTGATAGATCCTCTGGACCACACGAGCCCAAAATCCCCTAGAGATAATCGAGGAGTTGTTGTCTATAACATCCAAGGATCGGGTGGCTCTCAGCATTCATGGCCAGGATAGCATGGGAGAGACACCCCCTACTATAGCTGGTAGCGTGACACGGGGGGAGCATCTCATAGTCGAGACTATGCCCAAGGAGTTGCGAAGGAAGAGGCCTCCCCCAACCAAGGAAACCCTTCGTGTGGAGGAAGAGGAAGGATGAAGACTACAGCTTAAGCTATAGAGGATGCAACCCCCCATTGGTAAACACTTCGTGTAATGCTTACTTTGTTATTGTTTGCTATGCTATACTGTGCTAGGTAGTGTAGCATAGCATAGCACCTGTTTTGCGCTAACTTGTTTAGGACCGACACAAACATGCTTCTTTCCTAGGAGAGGAAGAAGAAGAAGAAGAAGAAGGCAATGAAGAAGTGTTGACCCTTAAGATGAGGGCGACGAATGAAGATATGGAGGCCCCAATCTTCGAGGAAGGGGCCCTAGTCAAAAATAAAGGAGCTCCTGTCTCTAGGGTAGGGGCTCTCGTCATTAGGGAGCCTCCTCCTACCAATGAAGAGGCACCTCCCTTGAATAAAAAAGACATTGGTCTCCTGAAAGGAAAGGCACCAATGCATGAGGAAGGGGCTCGTATGGACTTAGCAGGGCCCTCCACCAAGGTTATCGTCATTGTCTTGCATCAGCAAGAAGAAAGATCGTAGTCAGACGCTAGTGAGTTCAATGATACGTCTGCCTTATTGTAGTCCATTTTGGCCACTGTTGATATGCTTAGTCATGTAACAAGTGCTACTACTGGTGTCGTAGGACCCCCTTCGACTTGTGCGGAGCCATGGGCCGAGATCCCCAACAAGTTTGGATTCATGCAGGGATTTGTCGATGACATGATCAAACATCTTCAATAGGTAGACCCTGGCATGGGTAAGAAGTAGTACTAAGTGCTCTTATGTTGTTACGCTAAAAAATTTTGAGTTCGTTGATTTTGCTATGCTAATGTGATTGCTATGCTCTTTGTGTTAAGGTAGCCTCTTAGCTTAAATGGGACCTGAGATGACCTATGAAAGTTGACGTCGTGCCTACACTCTCACCTGACATGACTGAGGTGCTGCATCACATGTTTGATGAGGCTTAAGAGTGCATCTTTCACTCGGCATGCTCCCTGTGGGAGTATAAGCATGTCAATGAGAACCTGTGGAAATGGGTCCAAAGGGCTGAGCAAAGAGAGGTTGATCTAGTCGCTGAGGTGGAGGATCTCAGGTCAACGAACGAGTTCCTTGTAAACTGTAACCCTGATGATGAGGACTGGCGCAAGGCTATAGATGACTACGCCAGATTTTGGACTTTCATTCGTCAGAACGTTGAATCCACTAGTGAAATAATAGAACAACAAATACAGATGGACTTGCTAGCCCAGAAGTGTCAAGACATGAAAGATATCAGCATGTAGAAGGTGGTTCACCATGTAGAAGGTACTCCTTTATGTCATCATACCATTCTACGACGTCTGTCATGCTAACGGATGCTATGGGAAGTTCATTGGAAGCATCAGTTATGGGCTTGTCATAGCTAGTGATGAAACTAGGCAATGGATGAAACATGTCCAGTGAGATGTTTAGAGCTAACGTGGCTAGTGCATCTGCAATGGTATTATCGTTTCGAAAAACATGTTGCACCTCTTTGTTTGTAAATTGTTTTAGCAAGTGTTTTGTCAGGTCACAGTATGGTTGTAAGTGTGGAGCTTTACATGCGTATACTTCCATGACCTGGTTAATGACCAATTGTGAATCGCCTCGAACTATAAGCCATGTGATTCCTAAAGCTAGTGCTACAATGAGACCTCTAAGGAGACCTTCATACTCAGCCACGTTGTTAGTGCTAGAAAATTTTAAATGATAGGCAAATGGTTGGATCTCCCTGGAGGGATATGTAATGACTACCGCAGCACTTCCTCCTCGAGAGGTGGATGCTCCATCGAAATTTAGGATTGCATCATAGTCATTAGGCACTATTTCTATTGCGCTTACATTTTCATTTGGAAACTCTGGATTAATCGTTGCTTGATCCTGTGTTGGTGATGCAGTCATCTAATTGACTATAGCTTGACCTTTGATGGATGATTGGGCTATGTAGTGTAGGTCAAACTCAGCAATCATTGCTTTTCATCGAGCTATCTTGCTTGATTCGTACATGTTGTTTATGATAGCTCTGAGTACATTGTCCTTATAGATTATGTTGACTTGTTTATGGAAGAGATAATGTTGCCACCTCTTTAAAGAGAAGATGAGGGCTAGACATGACCTCTCCACGTCACTGTAATGTTGTTTGTAGGCTACTAATGCGTGACTTAAGTAATAGATAGGGATTTCGGTTC
The DNA here is from genome assembly GCA_015680685.1 of Gnetum montanum. Classification (NCBI taxonomy): domain Eukaryota; kingdom Viridiplantae; phylum Streptophyta; class Gnetopsida; order Gnetales; family Gnetaceae; genus Gnetum; species Gnetum montanum. The sequence continues at coordinate 1,389,719 of MNCI01014438.1, forward strand.
CATCATCTCATTTCTGACAAAGCATAGATGCAATGGATGAGTCAGATGTTACAAGGTAGATGTAGAACGATCTATTGTTCTGTGGAGGATAAACTTTTGGTAGTTGAGCTAGTGTTCTTTTAATGTTGTTGAAGGCTTCTTGGCACTATGGAGTCCATTCAAAATGGACGTTCTTATGCAACAGATGCTGCATAGGGCTCAACTTGTCTGTTAGTTTCTCTATCAATTGTCTAATGAATTGTAATCTACCTTGTAGACTACGAAGTTCGGTAAGGTTGCTAGGTGGTTTTAAGTTTGTTATGGACTTAACCTTATCGGGGTCTACTCGTATCCTTGCTTCCGAGACTACGAACCCAAGCATTTTTCCTATTTTGACTCCAAAGACACATTTCTTTGGGTTAAGTCTTAGCTCACATTTTAAACAATGCTTTAGTACCAAGTCAAGATCTTGTACGTGTTGCTCTGATGTTTTTGATTTAACTACGATGTCGTCTACATAGTCATTGAACGAGTTGAAGATATAATCACTAAAGATAAAGGTCATTGCTCTTTGATATGTAGCACCAGCATTCTTGAGGTTGAATGGCATCATCATGTAGCAAAAAGTACCCCATGGTGTTATAAAGGTCATCCTAAGCTGGTGCTCAGGGTTAATCCGAATCTAGTTATATCCCGAAAAGCCATCCATAAAAGATAACAAGGCATGCCCAACGGTTGAGTCAACAAGTTGATCAATGCTAGGTAGGGGGAAATCATCTTTTATGGTTGCAATGTTGAGGTCCCAGAAGTTAATGCATAAGTGAATGCTTCTGTTCTTCTTTGGGACAATGACCAAGTTGGATACCTAGTGAGCGTAGTCAACAGCCCGAATGAAACCAGCTTGATAAAGCTTGGTGATCTCACTGCGAACTGCCAATGCTACCTCAGGCTTAACCTTATGTGCTTTTTGTTTCACTAGCCTTAACTTTGGATCAAGTATGATGTTGTGCTAGACTATTCAAGGGTCTAGCCTAGGCATGTCAATGTAGGACCAAGCGAATGCTTTCATGTTGTCTTTAAGCACCTGTGCTATGTCATCGGCAAGTTGTGTGCTCAATAATGTACTTAGCTTTAGGATTTTGACTTCGCCATTCAACATAGTTATGGGGACCTCAGCTAAGAGGTCTTTAGTAATATTATCAGCTTCTAGGTCCAGAGTCTTGGTCATTCCTTCATAGCAACCTAGCGTTTCTTGGGTTGATGCCACAAAAGTGTTGTATGTTGTTGAGTCTAGGTCAATGGACTCTATGTTGATTTCTCATGTAATCGTTCCATGTGGTCCATTGATAAGCAGTGGTAAGAATAGTTGCTTGTTGTCCATGGTGTTTGATCCTGCTAATAAATAGTGAGCAATGTCAACAAGGTGGTTTTTCTATAGATATATATATTTGGTAATTTATACGTTTAAAAAGGACTAGGGCATGAAATGGGAGTTTATCGTCATACTCGGACGCATGGCAGTTTAAGGCCTTACTGGGCCGTGCATGTCAGTTTATAGTCATAACGGACTAGTCATGATAGTTTAAGGCCATACTAGGCCGTCATGGTAGTTTAAGGCCATACCGGGCCGTGTCTGGTAGTTTAAGGCCATACCGGGCCAATTTATGGTCGTGCCCTAAGTATAATGATTTTCTATGATTTTTGGTTGTGATTTTGCATTTGTTCCTTTTACCATTATGTTTAAATTTAGACGATGTATTGTCTTGGGCATGTGCTAGTATATCTTTTACTCTAAGTTTAAGCCACAGGGGTGAATGTGAGAAGGGTGAGCTAAGCCATGTGTATCGTCATTATATATATATATTTTAAAAGGGGGCAGCATCCCCAAAAATAGGGTCAACGTGGGCATTAGTTCTTGAATACTTTATTTTATCTAATTTTTTTTAATTATTTTTTTGCTGTTGATTTTTGCTTGATCATAGAGGGCTAGCGCCCTAAAAAATAGGAGATGATGTTTTTAAATTTTTTTTATATTTTTATTTTTTTATTTTAAAAGGGGCCAACATCCCCAAAAATCGGGTCAACGTGGGCATTAGCTCTTGGATATTTTATTTTATTTAGCTGTTTTCTTTTTTATTTATTTTTTTGTTGATTTTGGCTTGGGTATGGGTGTATGTTCTATGGGGTTAGAATATGTTCTAAGTGTGGGGCGTTTTTACCCACAAGGGTCAGGGTGGAGGCCCATATGGAGTAAAATTAACTTGGCACTAATTATGAAATAGCATAAACTAAATTACAAGGGGGTATAAAAAAGGCAAGTAGTGAGCACGAGAATTACTTTTTTCATCACTGTGGCCAACGTAAACCAAATTTTGACTGTTTTCCTCAGCGTAAACCCAATAGTAGCAGCGTAAACCGTACTGTGGACAAAATAGAGATAGCGTATAGCGTCAACCAAATAGGGAAAATTGCAACGTGAACCAAACCAAAAAATTTGCAGCGTGAACCAAACAAAAATTTGCAGCGTGAACCAAACCAAGAAAATTGCAGAGTGAACCAAACCAAACCAAGAAAATTGCAGAGTGAACCAAACCAAGAAAATTACAGCTTGAACCAAACCAAGAAATTGCAGCATGAACCAAACAAAGAAAATTGCAGCGTGAACCAAACAGAAATTTGCAGTGTGAACCAAACAGAAATTTGCAGCTTGAAGGCCTTAACCATCGAATCTACATGCTTTTGATCCAGATTTGCAACTGTAATGTTCAGATTTCCAGCGTGCAAAGTTAGATCTGCAATTACGGTGTTTAGATCTACGAGATCTACGACGTTCTAGACCAGATCTACAACGTATGAAGCCAGATCTACCACGTGCAAGGCCAGATCTACCACATCCAGATAGATCTGATTATGAATGTTTAGGTCTACTTACCAGTGTCCAGATCTGATTTGTAGCGTGTAATATTTCTAGCATACAAGATCTATAGCGCTTGGAGAAGGATGGGCAAGGGCAAGCAAGAAAAAAAGAGGGAAAAAAGGAGGCAACTCTAATGTTCGTAGAGGAAAGTGAGGAGATGTTCCAGAGTCTTCCTCAACCAAGGGTTCCTTCATGGGGCGGATCCATTCGTCGGTATGCTTTCGTTACGCTGTTTAATTCATGCTTTTCCTGCCATTTTTTAGTTATTGTTTCTATGTATATATTGTGAACGTCTGCGTGCAATGTGTGCATGTGCAGCGTGTGCATTTTGGACATTTACAGCGTTCATTAGAAACAAGGTCTGTTTAGGATAGATTTTGGGTTGAATCTGCCTTCAGTGTGTACCTCTGTTGCTAGTGTCTGATTTTCTATGACATGCAGATTTTTTTCTTGTACACCTAAAATTTTCTATGTATGGAGCATGCAGTGCACACCTAAAAATTTTCTAAGTATGGAGCATGCAACACACACCTAAAAATTTTCTAAGTATGGAGCATGGAGCGTACACCCAAAAAATTTTCTAAGTATGAGCCATGTAGCGTATACCTAAAAAATTTTCTAAGTATGGAGCATGCAGTGTATACATGAAAAATTTTCTAAGTATGGGGCATGTAGCGTATACCTAAAAAATTTTCTAAGTATGGAGCATGCAGCGTACACCTAAAAAATTTCTAAGTATTAAATATGTGAAGTTAAACTTTATGTCAACTGGATGTTAATGTTAACTGTTGATCATGGTTGATCTACATGATACGTCCACTGGGGCTTTAGGGTGTATGCTGGTAATGTGAGTTGATTTGTATGTTTATACATAGGTTTGATGTGCTCTACTTACTTTAGGTGGTATTGGTGTCAATTTATTGTCTTAACTCCAAGACGGATGGCAGTTTAAGGCCTTACCGGGCCATGTGTTTTGGATTTTATAATGTTTTTGTTATTTTCCAGTTAATGCTCTTTTTTTGTGTTTTTTTACTGATAATTTTATTTTGTTTTTGTACTTTCTATTTTTTTTTTGAAGGGACATGATGATGATGATGGTGGCCCCAGTGGAGCGGGACCTAATGATGTGGATGAGTTTGGGGACCAAGCCCCTCCTAGCACTGATGCTTAATTTAACTTCTCATTGTTGTTAGCTTAGTTTGATCATTTTGGGTTGTAATTTTGTGAACTATGTAAAGCATATGTATGAACATTGTTAAGATTTAATATTATAAACTTATACATTTATACATTTTTTTTGTTGTTTTTTTTTGTTAAGTTTTTATTTTATTTTAAGTTTTGTCCAAACTTTTGATAAATAGGAGTGTAAACACAAAGGATTTTTTTTATCTTTATTATATATATATATATATATATTTGTTGTTTTTAACTGTTTGTAAATATAAACGTGAACATAACTAAAATGATAATAGTGTAGAAGAAATGTAAGGGGAATAGTAATTTGTAAAGCAAGGATGTAACTCATTCTAGTTTAAGGCCATTTCAGGCTAGAAGAAAACAAGAAAGATTTAAACTATTTTTGTGGGTTTTTAAAATAAACCGGCCATTCCTGACCATGGCTAATTTTATGTCATTGCAGATAGTTGGTATTTTAACGTCTTTTCGAATAGTTGTAGTTTAACGTCATTTCGGACAAATGTTCGTTTAACGGTTGAGTAGCTTTTTTAATTTTTGTAGATTGACATGGTGTGTTGGGCATGTCGGTGTAATTGTATATTCAGCATCTCCTTCGCTAATTATGTTAAACGGAAATTCGTACCATGAGATGTTTGGGGAAATGACCCCTATGTCTACATGTTCTGATGTTTCCACATTTTGTAATGTTTCTAAATCTTCCGAGGGACCACGGTTTGGGGATTGGTTATCACTTTGGTTTTCAATGGGTGTAGCATCTTGTTTAAGCTCAAGAGTAATGTTATCTTGTTTAGTCTCATCAATTTCAACCTCTAAGCTTTGGTTTGTGCCTACGTGTGCCGAGGTGTTGAGTGTAGCCGCATCACCATGTATAATGATTTCACCACCTTCATAGGGTAAGTGAATCTCTTGGTGGATGGGTGAATATAATGCTTTTAATTGGGCTAACCATGGTTATCCCAATATCAAGTTAAATCTAGGCATCTCGTCTACGACCACAAATTCAACTGACGTGGGGAACCGGTCCCCTGCTATGAAGTCCAGAGTTAATGTTCCTTTGACAACTACATGTGATCCACTGAACTATTTCAGGAATGTCATGGAAGTTGTTTTCATTTGTTTAGTTAGCCCTAACTGTTCAATGACAGGGTAAGGTACCATGTTTGTAGCTACTCCATCATCTACGTGCACCCGATGTATTTTAAATTGGTTTACTTGTATCGTTATAAACATGGGTGCAGTGGTGACTTCTCCAGTTTTTTTATCTATTTTGATGTTATTTGTATGGAAGCCTAATGATTTCGATTATGATCATTGAGATGAAGAAATTACTGCATGGATTGAGGGTTCGTTTGCTGGTCAGTCTTCAGTGATAGGGATCAATGTTAACATTCACACTAAGGCTTCACGATGTACTTGAGAAGTCATCATGAGTTCATACAAGCTTAGAGATGTGTTCTTCTTTTTGAGCGCTTGTGTGACCTGCGTTAGGGCTGTGGTCAAGTCTTTACTATTGGGTATAGTTTTGTTAGTAGTGACTTGGTCCATGGGACCCAAAAGTTGTATTTCATGTGGAGTAGTCTTCATAGGATCTACTGCAACTGCTAATTTTAATATATCCGACATGTTTGATGGTTTTTATTTATAACTTGTGCTTGGCTCATTTAATGTTTGAGCCATGGGTACAACGTTGAGGGAAGTGGGTTTTGGCGGTCCCAATTCAAGACGTTGACATTCTTTTTCCAACCGTTCTCTAGTAAGTATGTTGGCAAGGCGTTCTCACGAAGGTCGTGGGGGAACTGTTGGAGCTTGAATATCGGGCTGTTTTGGGACCTGGATTACGAATGGAGCGAGTCGGGATTGCGGTTGAGCCATTGGAGGTGGTTGTGTGTCAGGGTGCTTAGGCACCCTAATGACAAATGGGATCAGTTTGGTTTGCAGTTGAGGAATAAGAGGTTGAAGATCAGGGTGTTTGGGTACTTTGATTATGAAAGGAGTTGGTTGGTTTTGCAGTTGTACCTCTGTGGTTGCGACCGCAGGTGGCACTTGGACCACAAAGGGAGTAGGCCGGGTAGGTGGTTGCACATTTGCGATTGCATCGGCAGGGGGTATAGGAATAACAAATGGTTTTGTCAGTGTAGGCGGATTGTATGTGGGATATGAAGATTGTGGGGATGATGTTGATGTTGTAGGAGGAACATGAATCACGAGACGTTTGTTGGTCATTCCTTGCTCATTTCTGATATGGATCGTGTTAATAACATAAGGAGCTTCCTTAGTGTTGAGGGGATCTTTATATACACCCATAGATTGATTCTGTGGTTGGCTAGCATCGTCAAATGTTATTTCACCCCTATCAATCATATGTTGTATGTCTTGTTTGTGGGTGAAACAATAATCAGTACCATGCCCATTCCATTGGTGGTACTCGCAAAATCAATCTAGTCTAAAAACTCTTGGAATAGGAGGCTCATTTGGAGTTGTCAAGCTTGGGTTTATGGCCAATTCACAGAATCGATCATGTCTCTAGGCTACCGCTAGAGACAACTACTTGTGTTTAATGGCCCCAGCCTTCAAAAGTTGATCTAACAACTAAGAAGGCTTCATGGGGAGCAGGGTCTTTCCTCCCAAACGTCCATGCATGACCCTTGTTAGTAGCTTGCATGGTAGATGATTTAGGTGTGTGTGCAAGAGCGATTCTCTCATAGTTAATAGGAGCAGTAGGTGGTCTTCCTTGCTATCCCATGTTGGTAGGCTGAGTCTCTGCTACTACTGCTACTGTTGCTTTAGCATTTTCTTTGTCTTTTTTAGTGTATTGATTTTTAAAGTCTAAGTAAGCAGGGTCATGGCTATTTTGGGCTGCCTCTTCTATGTTTTTAATCTATACAAAAGCTTGACTTAGAGTGTGCGCATTTAGATAGTACAGTTTTGATTTGACAAAATCATTCATGGCTCCCTTAAGAATCATAAGAAGATATGTTTCTAGGATTGGCTCATGAAGTCTGTTGAGTGTGGCACTCCATCTTTGGATAATTTTTTGTATAGGTTCAAGAGGTGCTTTGTTTTACCTATATCAGACTGTCCAAGGTTGCTTCAGGTTTCAGGTTGTATTTAAACCTGGTAACAAACTGGTGTAAGAGATCCTCCAAAGAGGATATGGAGTTACGAGGCAAGGCTCGGTACTAGTCTAATGCTCTACCAGTGAGGGACATGGTGAACACATACAAGATTGCATGGGGCCAAGCCTGAAGCAGCAGACATTCTAATCTAAATGTGACCATATGGGCGTTGGGGTCATCTTCCCCATTGTATTTGATTAGTTGAGACAAAGAAACTTCTTTTGGCAGGGTTAATGGTGATACCGAGGAGCTAATAGGATCATCTTGGTAAAAGTCTAATACTTTAATCTCTTCATTGTTGGCCGTTTTAAGGCGTTTTACCTCATCAGTGAGTTCTTGCATCATCTTTTTAGCT
>MNCI01014439.1:608-25682 GCA_015680685.1 Gnetum montanum
TTGCCTAAGATTTCATCATCTTTGAATTCAAGTTGAGTAGGGAAAGTAAGAGAGAGCTAATTTGAAAGAGGGAGATGGTGTTTGGTAGAGCAATGAGAAAGCCTTTTATTCCATATGTGATGGGATGTTGCCCAAAACATGTGTTGAAGGCCTACCTAAAAGCTAGATCATGTGGAGCTCAGAAAGAGTGTCCTTTTATGGCTTGGTTTTCTGAAGAATTTTCTTTTCTCACTAGAGGTTTGGAGATAAAGTCCAATGTTTGGGGGCAATACCAAGATTGCACCAAGGAAGAAGGAAAAAGATAAGAGAAACCAACCAATGAAGAGTCATCATGGGGATGGGAAAAAGCCTTTGTATCCCAGGAGGAAAATGAAGGACCCAATGGAGAAGAACAGAAGAGCTCATCTGAAAAGGAAAATGAGAAAAGTGCTGAATTTTCTTTTCTCACTAGAGGTTTGGAGATAAAGTCCAATTTTTGGGGGCAATACCAAGATTGCACCAAGGAAGAAGGAAAAAGATAAGAGCAACCAACCAATGAAGAGTCATCATGGGGATTGGAAGAAGCCTTTGTATCCTAGGAGGAAAATGAAGGACCCAATGGAGAAGAACAGAAGAGCTCATCTGAAAAGGAAAATGAGAAAAGTGCTGATGAGAAAGTTCCAGTAGATCAAGGTGAGAGCTCCACCAAGCCAGAGAACAACAGAACAGCCTTCATCACATCAAAAATTTCCTATGAAATAGTTAGAGAGATAAGGATTCCTACTAGGGTAACCCTCACAATTCAGTTTCCATCCCAAGAATAGTTCATGAAGGACTTGATAATGTACAGTTTGTTATTTCTCTTAGGAATGAGGTTTTTATACCATCAAAACTTATGTTTGATGGGAATTTTCCTCCAAAAATATTTTTATTCAATTGTAAAAATTCAATGAAAGTTTCAGTATGTTTCAAGTTTTAAAATGAGGCTGCACAAGTTTTTTTTTAAGCTTTTAAGGGGGCAGAAATGTTGGCACATTTGGCCATTTCATGGAACAATTGGACTATCATATTCAAAATTGGAATAATAAATCTTTGAGAATTTAAAAAAGTAAACATGTAGCTTAAACGTTATGGGAGAGATTCCAGATTTTTGTAACAAAGAGAATACGAATGTTTTGGATTACTGAGAAAAGAAATTTTGCACGTTCAAAGTTTAACAAGAGAAAATCGGAACGAGACGTTTACCTACTACTACGGTATCCCACAGTAATTTATCTCAACTTTCCTGAGTTTGATTAACATATCCATGTTACAGAATATCTTATGGAGTGTTTATTTGCTTTGAAGCCATATCATTTCTCTTGGAATGCTTAGGGTTTGCTTTACAGTAAGTCTTGATTTGCTGTTTTGGATTGGAGCTGTTTAAAGTTTCTAAAACCTTGACATCATGGAGAAAATAATTGTAAAACATTTGTTACGAAGCCTCCCAAATGCGGCTGCTCGATTTCTCCGCAAATGATAAAATTTGGAGTTAAATGCCTAAGGTTTGGATTTAAACAATTCGAGATTTGTTATCCATTCTCTGGGTTAGATAAGCTCTAGTTTTCGATGTTTTGATGAAACATGTAGTATGCGCTGCAAGCATGTTTAAGAAACTATTTGAAAGCAAACATTCATCTGCTAAAAGAGCGAAGCGAGAATTCATTATAGAGGCGCAGGAAAAACAATCTTGGAATTGTTGCTATATTGGAGCTAATCTGGTGCTGTTGTAGAGTTTCTGTGACCGAATTGTCACATTTTCAATGGGGCACTAGTATTCCTCCATAAAAAAAAAGGTTATGGCACCAGGTGCATAGGAAACACTACGGAATATCATCGGAGTCGGCGATGCCACCATAGCAAGTATGCTACTAGACCTCTCAAACGTCGTAGGCGATCATACGCTTGCCATCATCATCGCGAGCACCGCAGGCGGAGTCCACCTTCCAAGAATCGTTGCCGCCCTCATACAAGAGGTCATTGGCAATGTCCACACCGACGTCGCGGATCATCATAGTCGAACCTGAATTCAGAGCTCCAAATAGCAACTCCTCCTTGTCATAGTGGTTGCGATCATAGAGGTTGATGACGGACACAGCCTCAAAGTTTTGCATGGCTGCGGGCTGATAACGTGATTTTGAGAAACTTGAAAACGAAGTCAAGGAGGCCAGTGTCGCCGATACAGAGCTGGGTGGCATCGCGAACGTCCTGGCGCAGCATACACTTGCGGCTGGCCTTGCTCAGCGCCTCCACGATCACCTGCTCCTCCCTGATGTAACTTCGTTGTCCCTGGGCATCAAGGCAGCAAGCATCAAAAACAACATCACCATCACCAACGACAAAGTGCGGTTGATCAATGACAAGATCAAGCGCATTGTCCAAGGAGAAGATCAGACAAAGAAAAGGTTACAACAATTGCAAATTTTTACGGAACACACGACAACATTACCAAACAAGATGGAAGAGCCTTCTTTCGTGGTGGCAGTTGATATACAATTCTGGAAGGGCGAGATAATTTGAAACCATTTATTCACAGTTCCAGTCCTTGTGCCTTCACATTCGAACTTCATATTTTGAACCACCACTGGATTTAAATTTTTGTTTCCAACAAATTTTACGTGGGTTCAAAGTGTAGGTGCAGATTTATTTATTTACATAAGGTTACATGGATTAGCAGCCGCCTAAACCAACGTTGCATTAAGGTGTATACAAAATTACCTTTTTACTACTACCTGTTTATAAAATTACTAGGGCTTCAATAATATTTAACTTTTAAAACAATTCTTAACAAATAAAAATAAAAATAACAATTAAATGGAGCTCTAGGATTTATTTTTAAAAATATTATTATTTCTTATGAAAGCAATATTTGTAAAGATACATGCCAATCTTAGCATGATCTTCTCATAACTTTCCTAACTTGTTGGGCAAGTAATCTACTAACTTGTTGGGCAAGTAATTAACTTCCTTACTTGGGAGAAAAGTTAGCTAAGATATTTTGGAATGCAACTACTTTATGAACCCTATAAAAAGGAATAAAAAAAGTCACAAGGGGGGTAAGACTTGGGATCACACTTGGGCTCTCACTTGGAGACACACTTTGGATTCTGGGAAGAGCTTGTAAGAAGACATTGTGAAAGATTGTTTGTAAGATGACTAGCTAAAGAAAATATTTTAGCCTCTTTGTCATAGTCCTATGGGTTATGCTTTATTTTTATTTTGTTTAAATTTTTTAGCTAGTGGTTTCGATAGTATCATCCTTGGCGAGTAATTTTTGGATTTTTAGATTGCTCTTATTGTTCTTCTTGCATAATTGAAAATTTCTATTAAAATGTTTCCATACAAGCGCTTGTGTTTGAAAGCCTTAAGAGAATTTTAGTAGTGAATTTGATTATTGTGCAATGTATAAGAACTACTATTGGGATTGTTGTAAGAGAGCCTCTACTTGTAGTCATGCAGTTGAACGATTCAATAGTCAAGAGGGTTCAAAAAATATTTGGTATTTTGATGGGACCAGAATAGCATCTTTTATCTTTAAAGTGATTCTTTGTACTATTTCAATCAGAAATTGTCAAGTCTTTTGAAGGTTCTGTTGAATGTAATTGTTGACATCCATTATCTAGCCAAAATGGTGTCTTGTATGTGATAGTTTATGCAGCGATTTTTTGGTAGCATAGTAGGATTGTATTGAAGAAATTGCTTATTTGAGCCTTGGAATTTTGAACAATTTGTAGTTATTGAATTTAGGATAGCTTTATTGCAAAGTGTTTACTCGTGTCATTTTACCTTGTTTAAACATTTGAGGTCTACACAAATCTGCTTTCTTTTCTGTCTATTTCCATTAAATCTTGCTCTATATATAGTTTTCTTGTGGAACTATCTCTTTCTCTAGGGAAAATTAGAAGTAGGTTCGCGGAGTTGTGCTTAAATGTTTTTGCAAAATTTTATTTGTTACAAGTAGGTATTATAAGGATTGCATAGACTAGGCAATTGAAAAAAATAGGAACTCTCAACAACTCACAACAACTCACAGTACTTGGCAAAGTTGGTTGAATCTTTTTAAGATAAGTCATTTGTAGTTTACACACAACGCAATTGTTTCATTTTTCACAACCGCACTCCGCAACAGCACACACACATACTCACATTAACTACTAAGTCTATTTGGAGGTATCTGGGCCTTGGTGTTTCCAGAGACTAGCAAGCACCTAAATCTTGTTCGAGGACACTCTTTGGTGGTCACATCCCAAACGGTTGCCAACACCAGCATTGTTAGCATTGAGGGGATCTATGTAGACATGCATAGATTGGTTCTTAAGGCGTACTGGGTTACTTTCATCCAACACCAATTTTCCTTGATCAATCAATCTCTGGATGTCATCCTATAACACCAGATAGTAATATGTGTTGTGACCACACTATTGGTGATAGTCACAAAACTTGTCTAGCATGAAACCCTTAGGAACTGGGGGGGTCATTGGGTAGGGACAAAAAAGGGTTCCTAAGGAGCTCGTAGTAGCATTGATGTCTCCTGATTCCTTCTTTCAAAATTTTCTTATGTTGGATGTGCCCCGCTGCCAATAGTTTCTTTAGAAGTTTTGAAGGCTTGAGAGGAAGTGGGGTGTACTTTGAGCGATCTTTATGCTCAAAGTTGGGTTTGGGTTGCATAGATGTCTCAGGTGCAAGTGTAGCAAGTTGCGGTGCATGCCTCTGTTTGGGCATGGGGTTAGCTGCAGGTACGGCCAATTTCTGCCATTCTTGTTACCATTGTTACTAGGTTTGGGCTTGGCTTTGCTTGCCACAATGACCACAATGGCTCTTGGGGCCTTACCCTTTTCCTTCTTTGTGAAGGTGTTCTTGTAAGTGACATAGGCTGGGTCTTTGCTAGCCTCTGCTGCAACTTGTATGCTCTTAGTCTGAGCAAAAGCCTAACTAAGAGTGCGAGGATCGAGGTAGTACAGTTTAGACTTGATGAAGTTGTTCACTACACCCTTGAAAATAGCCAACAAATGGGCCTCCATGATGGGCTCATGGATTTCATTAAGGGTCACACTTCAACGTTGGATAAACATTTGGACTAGTTTCAAAGGGTCTTGCTTCATGCTCATCAACTGATCCAACATGGTTTCTGGCTTCAAGTTGTACTTGAAGCATGTCATGAACTTGGTCAGAAGCTCTTCCAAAGTTGAAATAAATGAGCATGGTAGCATGCGGTACCAATCTAGGGATTTCCTAGCTAGGGACATAGCAAAGACACGAATAATCATGTGTGGCCATTATTGAAATAGAAGGGATTTAGATCTAAATGTAATAAGATGTGCATTAGGATCTCCCTCCCCATTGTACTTCCTGAAGTGTGGGAGGGACATCCCTATGGGTAGCATCAGAGTAGGGATTGCAGGGCTAATGGGGTCATCCTAGTGAAAGTTCATGACTAGTACTATGTCAGACCTAGTAGCTTTGAGGTGTTTTATTCCCTTAGTAAGGGTTTAGATGAGCTGGAACGCTTGGTCCAAACCCTATGACATTGTGAATGATTGGGAAATTGCAGAGGCAGCTCCAACCTATGGCATGGCGAGGGTGGCAGTGTGAACCATTGGCGGTATCGTTGGGATAACCCCCATCGACGGTGCATCTTGCGTTGTCCACCACACGATAGCTTGTGCCAGTGGAACAACGACTGAGAGTTGGACTACTGGATAGACTGCTTGTGTCATCGGCGGCATAGACCATAGCCCCATGTTAGGTTGTATCATTTGCAGGATTTGGTAGGTCCGAGGGCAAACATAATGAGACATATACGATGGTTGTGGAATAGGAGAAGAAGAAAATGGGGTCCACCATGTGGATGGGCCCAGGCCCGCTGTGGTGGCTGGAACAGACGTGAACATAGGAATGAAAATGGAAGTTGTGTACGACTATGAAGTAGGCAAGATATGAACATGAGGTAGGGTTGCCATGATTGGTGTATGATGTGCTACGGGAATGGACTGCTAAATAGTTTGCAAAGGAATAGTTGCTGCAAAAAAAATAGGTGAAACATGAAAGAAAGGGTGTTGAAACATCGTGGGGTTGACGTGGCTACCCATGGCAGTTGTAATTGCGGGTTGTGAAGGCGTATGCATGATCACAAAGGGAGAAGGAATAGACAACGGATTGGCCTAGAAGGACTGGGTAGGAGGGACCGTAACGAGGTTGGCCTGACCTCCCCCGTTGGACTGAGAATCAAGCTCCTCTTTTCCATCCTAGAAGATGTCCTCATGATTGGATGTTATGTCCTATTGCTTCCTAAGCCTAGCCAACTAGATTAGCTAGTCTAGAAGCCATTGATTCATCTCTGTCAAAGGTATGGAAGTGCTGGGAGTGGGAACAAATTCCTTCTCGCTGTAGTAAGAAAACTCGAAGCTACATTTATCTTTGAGTTCATGTACATCCAAGGGTAGATTTACCTGCACATTTGCATAGAGAAAGTTATAGCACTCATGTTACTAGGCCAAGCCCTTAGGTCCCTAGTTTTGGATCCTGAGCGATCAACATGTTTCTAGCATTGGGTTCAGCAATTGTTCAACACCTGTGATGCTTGAACCATGATAGGAACTTCGAAGTTGAAGGTATTAGTAGCAGTAGTTGTGGAATTCATTGTTACTAAGCTAGGAAATTTTGCAAATGGAATAAAGCAAAGAAATTGGAAAGCTAAACAGTTTTGTGGATGAGAAAAATGTACGACTTGAAAAGCAATAAAAAAGGCTTTATGTCTTGCCGGGCTTTCAAGGAACCATCGAGGAAACCAATCTATAACACACGGTGTGTAAACAGCCATAAAATGATGTCACATTTATGCTAGTGCATGATAGAATATAGAGAGAGTGCAAGGCTACTGTAAGATAGGCGAGTCAACCGGCAATCAAAGGCTTTATATCCCGTAGGGTTCCCAAGGAACCGTCGAGGTGACCGATATGCACCGCATGACATGTAAACAACCACAAACGGGTGTCAAGTTTATGCTAATGCGTATCAGGGTGAAGAAGGCTTACAGGAATACCGTGACATGTGGAAAGGGCACCAAAAGGCCCTCCTTCTAGCACCAAAAAACTGTAGTGATTGAAAATGTTAGTGCTGGAAAACATCAATGGATCATCGGCCGTGGCATTCTTAACCCTGTATCCATGGGAGGGTCATGCTGGATGGAATGGATACGGGGTGTCCTAAGCAGTTTGGTTGATCAGATAGGGACTTAGTCAGTGTTAATATAACCTTTTGTAACGTGTGATTTAAAAGAAAATTTTATAGCCTAAAAATAATATTTTAAACATAAAAGATGTAGGAAAAAATATAAAATATGATGATAAAAAAGAAAGAAAAGTATAAAGCAAAGTAGAACGTAGTTAGAAAAATACCACTTTGAAGCTATGACTTTGCTCAATTCAGGTGGGTACAATCGGTTGCACAACGCTGGGAAGTGTAGAAATCTCGAGAGTAACCAAGATGTGTAGAGAAAAAAAGTTGTATGCTTAGGTGTGGACTCAAGGGCTTATAATGCACAGTGCTACCAAGGTGGTAGAAAAGAGTAAAACAAAATGCCAACTAAGAATGCTAACTATTTACAGTGTAAAACAGAAAGCTTACAATGCCCAAGGTTACAGTGCCAAAAAGGTCAGACTGAATCATGCCCAAAGGAAGTGTGAAATTCCCAAGAAGTCAAAAATTTTAAAATCGAGCCTGAAGTTCGAAAAAGTCCCTTGAACATTGCTCGCTGGGGTATTTATAGGACCAAGCCCATGTGAAAGGGGTGATTTGGATGCCACATGCCTTGGGGCCACGTTGACTTGTCTACGCTTGCATGTGCCTGCATGACCATTGGACATACATGACCGTTGTAATTACGAGTCTTCCATGCCATAATTATGAGCCTGCCACGTCGTAATTGCACCTTCAACATCTGGAGATGTGTGCCAACAATGCAATTAGGTGAAGTGCATTGATGTCACACAACCACTCATTATGCTTTACTGTGCTTTGTAGCATAGCATGTTCGGTGTAGCATAGAATCTTCTCACGTGTTTCACTACATGTGTGTTACATATTTGCTATGAAATGCTATGCTATGTAGCATAGCGGCTGGCCTTAGTCATAAAAACTTTGCCAATCTGCAAAATTTTCCTTTTGCATTCCAAAACTTGCGAACTTGCTGATCCTACCCTTTGAGTTTCCTTCTGTAGAATTGCTATGCCTCATTGTGCCATGTAGCTTAGCGTAGCATAGCAGTAGACATGGTATACCACTTTCTAACAGAAGGAGACATTGCTCAAGGACTTGAAGTCAGGTGAGGGAACTGACCATCTAGCTTTTGCTACGCTGTGCTATGGTGCATAGCGTAGCGTAGCACTTCACTTCCACAAACATCTTTTGAAGCCTGCTACGTTGTGTAGCGTAGCAAAACTCCTTGGATTAGAAAGCTTGCTAAAACATTTTATGCATTCTAAGCACCACCAACAGTTCCACACATCACTCCTAAGTGCATAGTTAGCTAGGTGAACTGCTAAAGTGGGCAGGCTAGAGAATCTATTTAGCTTGCTGACACCTAGGGTAGAAAACTTGCTGAATTGGATAGTCTGAAAATTAGACCATCCATCTCCTAAAGAGCTTCCGTGACACTACACGAATTGCAAAGGCCTAGTGAAGCAAGCATGCCTTTGGATTTTGGGGTGTTTCAGCAGAAAACTTAGTGAAAAAGTAGGCCATGTCAATCGCTACGCTGCACTATGCTATGCCCATTAACATCGTTAGCTCCATTTGTTATCATGGGGGCAACCCCTTCAATAGTTCCTTCCCTACATAAGAAAGCTGAATGACCCTATCATTATAAAAAATAAGAAGTGTGTTTCACAGGTGAAACGTTGAGGGAAGATACTGCCCCAGGTATTTCCAAGCCTACATCTTCACCCCCTGTATCTACGCCCTCATCACCAAAGAGGAACTTTGCTACAACCACACAGTTTGTGCCGCCCTGCCAAAAAGTGTTTGGACCCAGATCCGAAACCACCCCTTATGAAATTCATCTTCTAGGATGAATAGAAGAGTAGAAAGGAGGTAAATAGAGAGGTGGCCAAGACCTTTTGGATGCCCTCTCTTAGGTTAAACAAGCTCTGAAGCAAAAGAACACTACATTGAGCTTGTACGACCTAATCATGACATCTGTCCCACACCATGAGGCTATGATCCACATGTTGATAGTGATTCCGATCAATAAAGAAATACTAGTGGAACAAGTAGCGATCCACTTGGTCATGCTTCCCTCCACGCCTACAGGGCTAGAACCGTCCCAACTGAATTTTAGCAATAGTTCCATTAGGGAAGATCCCAAAAGGGGCTAGGTGACTACAACACCCCTATTCATCACAATTCGGGTCATCCAATACTAGATCCAAAGTGTACACATTGATGATGGGGCTGCCATGAATGTCATCCCCTTTCCTATTGTGGATAATTTGGGCTTGGTCAACTAGATCAAACACACAACAACGTCATTCCTAAGGTCATTCAATGGGGCCCAGGTCGTGGTGAAGGGCACAATCCATATAGAATTTGTGGAAGGGGACTAGTTCTCCATGAATGTAATGTTCATCATGGTTGAAGAGATGCCTAGGTATAACCTAATCTTGGGGATATCATGGTTAGCACAACTTAGAGATATCTCTTCACAAATTCATTAGATGATCCACCTACCATACGCAAGCCAAGAGGTGGTGATTCATGCTGATGAGGTAGCGACACAAGCTATCAATAATGTGGACATTGAATAGGGCTTAGAGGTTATAACCCCTGAGAACGAAGTGCTTGTCGCAGTACATGTTAACTATCTAGCGAAGGAATCGGCTCAGCAAGCCGGCTCCCAAAACGAAGGTGGATGGGCTGAGTTGCCCTTCCAAGTGGGGGACAATGATGTGGATGAAGGCCTTGGCAAAGTGCCTCGGCCTTATGTCTCGCTCAACCAACAATGGGTCAAGAAGCAACTACGTATAGCGTAGCAACCCTACTGCTTCCTGCCCAGTCACCATCCTTTGTATATTTACCATCCTTTGTTACTACACCATGGCTCAAAATAGCCCAAAACTAGCTATGGCCCAAAATGGCCTAAAAATATGCTACCCCATGATCCAAAATGACCTAAAACTAGCTATGGCCTGAAATGGCCTAAAACTAGCTATGGCCCGTAATGGCCTAAAACTATGCTATGCTATAGCCCAAAATGGCCTAAAACTATACCTCCCCATGGCCCAAAATGGCCTAAAACTAGCTACAGTCTGGAAATACCTTAAACTAGCATTTCTAGCGTAGCATTTCATTCTAGTTAGTGGTTTGAAAAGACCTTAAAATAGCAGTTTAGATCTATTACACGTACGTAGTTTGCAATCACGTTGAACTAGTAGTTTCATGCTTTCGCATCAACAATTTTTCATTTTTTTGCAGTTTCACATTCTCACATCAAGAGTTCTATATTTTTACATTTTTTCTTTTTTGCATCTTCATGCCTTAGCGGTTTTGCAAATTTTCATTATACACGATTACTGTGAATAGGTGCCTCTTAACCAGGCTCTCATTTCATCTTGGTAGGTTGAACAAAAAATGGAAATCCATGTGATCTGTCCACATCTTTAGCTTTAGCCAGTCCACATGGCAAGCTTGCAAGACAATTGAACCCAGACCTGATCGACTAGGAGTCAACCACAGCTAACACCATAGCATCCTTAGAAACATCCCTAGATTGGCCCAAGTATCTAGTCTGAACCCTAGATCTAGAGGCTAGGGATGTAACTGAGGACCCTCTCATTGAGACACCTGTGACCATGTCCAGGGGGGAAGTAAAAATATTAAAACTTAGTTCCCTCTTAGATGCACAGACACACAAAGATGTGGTTAAAATCTTGCAAGATAACATTAAGGTCTTTGCATGGTCATACAGTGACATGTCGAGTTTAGATCCAAGGATGATATAGCACAACATCATCCTAGACTCGCGCATGATGGTAGTCAAGTAGAAAGCTCATAAGGTTAAACCAGAAATTGTGCTACCCATAAGGGATGAAATCACCAAGCTATACCAAGCTGGTTTCATCTGTGCCGTTGATTATTTAGAATGGGTGTCCAACATCATTGTGGTTTCTAAGAAAATGGGAGGGATACAAATCTGTATAGACTTATGGGATCTAAATAAGGTAATGATCAAAGAGGATTTCCCACTTCTAAGCATCGATCAACTCATCGACACTACGGCTGGTCATGCTCTGTTATCCTTCATGGATGGTTTCTTCGGTTACAACCAAATTCACATCAACCCAGAGCATCAATTAACAATAACCTTCATGATCCCATGGGGTACCTTTTGTTACACCATGATTCCTTTTGGGCTCAATAATGGTAGAGCAACCTACCAACAAGCCATGACTTACATCTTTAGTGACTACATCATTGAAACACTAAAAGACTACATGGATGATATAGTAGTCATGTCCAAAGAAGCTGCTAATCACCCATGCGATCTAGGTGTAGTACTCAAGTGTTGTCAAATGCATGATTTGCATCTTAACACATGTATAGTATAGCAAAAACTAGCATTTTAGCAAATAGCGTAACAACAGTTCTCCTTATGCATATAGCGTAGCAAAAATACGAAGGAAATAGCATAGAAAAATTAGCTTAGCATAGCAACAAAGAGATTAGCCCTAACGAAGCGATTAACATTATGCCATGACAAAACACATGTTAAACTATCATATCACACAAGGCCAAGACCCTCCTAAGGTTCCTACACTATGCTGTTTTCATGCCAGGTAGATCAAATCATCTAAGCCTCTACAGTAATGATAGCCACAGCAATGGTGGTCTAGGAAACATTGCATGCAACCTTAGCATAGCGTATGTACATCCGTTGCAGTCGAAATGGAAACAGTGATGGTGTAATGACCAAAACAAGGACAACACGATGGAAAAAAATGCACACAGCTAAAGTAAAATCATAGAAACAAAAGCAAGAAAAAACAAAAATAATGACAGAGGCATGAAAAAAATAGAGGAAGCACAATAGTCTACTAGGTCAACGGTGTCTCCTATTGCACCACGATATGCATCTACATCACGCACCCTAGGGTTTCCTTTACTTCATTGACCTTAGCGAGTGCCAGGTGCTTGCATTATTTCTTGGGAGTCATCATATTGCTTGCCAAATATTTCCTCTTTAATGTGCCAAAATCACCTTGCTCTCTATCGCTATAATTTCTCTACACTCCGAAATCGCTCTGTGCTCCAAATGTGGGCTCTGTGCTATTATAGTGAAAATGACGAGTTTACAAGGGCTTAATCCCTATTTATAGCTGCAATGGTAAAAGGTGAAACTTGTCATTCTCTCTCCTAGTTTAATACGGGATATGCCATGTAGCGTAGAATGCCCACCATGACATGGTAGCACTATTCACATTAAAATAGGTGAGCCTAGGCAAAGAGCCTTGACATGCTTCAAACTAGCCGTTCGCCTTCACAAAAAAAAATCTCCCTAGATGGTCCAAAAAGACCTTAAACTAGCAATCCTAATGCATAATCTTAATCTAATTAGCATTCTGAAAAGACCTTAAAGTAGTAATCCTAGCATAGTTTCCATCTAGTTAGCGGTCCAAAAAGACCTTAAACTAGCAATCCTAGCGTAGTTTCAATCTAATTAGTGGTTCGAAAAGACCTTAAACTAGCAGTTTCACATCTTTACATTAGCAGTTTTGCACTCTTTTATAACTTCCTATTCTTTATACTAGCGGTTTTGCATTTTTATGTCTAGGCAGTCCGTAACGACCTTAAACTAATACTTTAACCTATTGACAATTCACAAAGACATTTACACTAGCAACTACTACATTCTTACATAAGTAGTTTTGCACTTTTACTTCCAGGTGGTCCACCACGACATTAAACTGGTTAACCTTAAGCTTTTTATCACATTTTACATTTATCTCGATTATTCACATTTCATTGATACTTTGCAAATTTACACTATGCACAGTTGCTACAAACATGTAACTCTTAATTAGAATTTCATCTCATTTTTGGTAGGTTTGGCAAGAATGGATATCCATCGTGATCTTTCCTCAATTTTAGCTTTAGCAGGTCCACATGGCAAACTCATGTGACAACTGAACCTAGAACTAATAGACTAGGGATCACCCATAGTTAGCACCGTAGCGTCCTTAGAAGCATCCCCAGACTAGCCTAAGCATCTAGCCCAAACCCTAGATTTAGAGGCTAGGGATGTAACTGAGGATCCTCTCATCAAAACGCCTATGACCACATCCAGGGGGGAAATAAAAATGTTGAAACTTAGTTCCCTCCTAGATTTGTAGATTCAGAAAGATGTAGCCAAATTTTTGCAAGATAACATTGAAGTATTTTCATGGTCATACAGCGATATGCTGGGTTTATATCTGAGGCTGATATAGCACGACATCATCTTAGACTCATGCATGAAAGTGGTGAAGTAGAAGGCTCGTAAGGTTAAACCAGAGATCGCACTGGCCGTACGGGATGAAATCACCAAGCTATACCAGGATGGTTTCATCCGAGAAGTTGATTACTCGGAATGGGTATCCAACATTGTTATAGTTTCTAAGAAAATGGGAGGAATAAAAATCTATATAGACTTCTAGGATCTAAACAAGGCAACGATCAAAGATGATTTCCCAATTCCAAGCATTGATCAACTCATTGACACTATAGCTGGTCATACTCTATTATCCTTCATGGATGGTTTCTCCAGCTACAACCAAATTTGCATTAACCAAAAGCATTAGTTAACAAAAACCTTCATGTCCCCATGGGGCACCTTTTGTTATACTATGATGCCTTTTGGGCTTAAGAATGTCGGAGCAACCTAACAGTGAGCCATGACTTACATCTTTAGCAACTACATCTTAGAAACGCTAGACGACTACGTGGATGACATAGCAGTAAAATCTAAAGAAGCCACCGATCATCCCAATGATTTAGGTGTAGTCCTCAAGTGTTTTCAAATGCATGATTTATGCCTCAATCCTAAAAAGTGTGTCTTTGGGGTGAGAATTGGATGCATGTTAGGGTTTGTAGTATCAGAGGTTGGAATATGAGTGGATCCTGACAAAGTCAAGGCCATTGTTAACCTAGTACCAGCTATAAACCTTAAGGAATTATGTAGGTTATAAGGTAGAGTACAATTCATCAGAAGGTTTATAACAAAATTGACCAACAAGTTACACCCCATGGAACATCTACTCAAGAAAATGGACACCACAATTCCAACAAGCCTTCAATGATCTGAAGAAAGACCTCTTGCACCTCCCAACTATTTACCCATCACATAGGGATAAGCATTTCTTCATCTACCTTACCACCTCAAACACATCTATCATGACACTGTTATGTCAAAAATGGGATGAACGTTCTGAGATACTAGTGTACTACCTTAGTCATACACTGATAGCATATGAGGTGAAATATAATGAGTTGGAGAGAAACTTCCTTGCATTAGTGTTTGCATTAAAAAAGTGGATACACTATTTGTTTCATAGAAAAATCAACATCATTTACAAAAGCAACATACTCTGAGCTATCACAAACAACCTATACAAAAGTAATAGGATAGCCCAGTGGAAAGCAATAATAGTGAAATTCGATTTGCATTATGTGAGCCAATCATCAACGAAAGGTCAAGCCATAGCAATGCAACTTACGACCTCACCCGTCGACGATCAGGTGATCATAGATCCCAAATTTCCTGACAAGCACGTTAGTGCTATCAACACTGTCCCATCGCATCATGAGGCTACTTTTCATTTTGACGGCACCTCGACTGCGCAAGGGGGTAGTGCAGTTTCTGTCATTTCGTTACCCTATGGGGAAATGCATCTATTAGCTTATATTTTTGTGTTCCCTTGTACAAAAAACACGGTAGAGTATGAGGGACTACTCAAGGGCCTCTTAGCTGTCCAAACACTAAACATACAACACTTGGTGATTCATGGAGATTCACAACTAGTTGTGATTCAAATCACTGAGGTGTACATTTGCAAAGCTACACATCTGCAATCCTACTATGACCTAGCAAAAAAATTTCTTATAGTTTGCAACTACGGACATGCAATACCTACCACGCAATGAGAACACCATAGCAGACGCCTTAGCCACCCTAGCATTAAATATCCCATCACACCTATTCGTGAATTTGCCAACCTTGATTACTGAGTGTACTCAGCCTATCACTCAGGTGGAACATGTAGCCTCTATTAGTGCTGCAGATACCCAGGAGTGGTACACCAACATTAAAACCTACCTACAACATGGCGAGGCCCTAAGTAGATTGACATCTATCCAGAGAGATGTGATTCGCAAGTGTGCTCAGCAATATGTGCCCATGGGAGACAATGCCCTGTGCAAACACTCCTATGATGGGATATTGCTAGTATGCGTAAATGAGGAGCAAGTGTAGAAGGTAATTATTGAAGTACATGAGGGACTATGTGGTGGACACATAGCCCCTAGGGCTACAGCTGCAAAAATCATACACCTAGGGTACTACTGGCCTCACATGGAGCATGATTTCTTAGCGAAAGTCAAGATGTGTGATACGTTCCAATGATACACAAATCTCATACATGTTTCACCTACAGAGCTGCATCTAACACAGATTACATGGCCTTTCCAGTGATGGGGACTAGACCTCATAGAACCTATCATGCCTACGAAAATTAGACATCTAGGGTACTACTAGCCTAACATGGAGCATGATTTCCTAGCCAAAGTCAAGATGTGGGATATGTTCCAATGATAAGCAAATCTCATACATGTTTCACCTACAAAGCTGCATCCAACACAGATTACATGGCCTTTCCAATCATGGGGACTAGACCTCATAGAACCTATCATGCCCAAGTCCTCCATAGGGCATCGCTTCACCATCAGCACCACCGAGTATTTTACTAAGTGGGTGGAAGCTATCCCCTTCAGGAAGACTACATCTAAGCAGGTTTGCCATCGTGAAAAGGTTTGGGCTTCCCATGACTATTATGACTGACAACAGGCCATATTTTAGTAGTACAGAAACCTAAACCTTCTGCAGCAATCTTGGCATCAGATAATCATTCTCCTCGTCATATTACCTATAAGTGAATGGATAGGCAAAGGCTACAAATAAGTCCATCATCAACCTGCTAAAGAGGATGCTTAATAATAGCAAAAGGCAATGGCATGAGCAAATCCTCTATGTGCTATGGGCTTATAGGATGACATGTAAGACTACAACAGGTAAGACACCTTATAGTCTTGTTTATGGATCTGAAGCTATGTTACCTCTCGAGTTGTAGGTACCATCACTCTAGATGATCCTCTCTAATTTTGTGAGTAAAGCCCAGAACAACGAGTCGAGGATCATTGATCTCAACTCAATAGATGAGGAGCATGCACAAACACTGGGTCATAGAGAGCATTACTAGAACAAGCAACGACAAAAACATCATGCAAACTCGCATCAATGGCCAATACAGAAGGGAGACCTCATTCTCAAGGCTATCTATAAGCATATAAACAAATTCTTAGCAAACTGGGAAACTCCATATATGGTCACAAAAGCCTTTGAGAATGGGGCCTTCAAGATGGTAGACATGGACAACAACAAGTTCAAAAATCTAGTGAATCACTCATACCTCAAGCCATACTACATCTAAGGCATGAACACGGTAAGCACGTCCACTACGATGTAAAACTGGAAAGGTGAGCAAACGTCTACTACAACGTTAAATTGGCAAAGCTTCACAGACAGTCCACTATGACTATAAACTAGCATAGACAGTATACTATGACTATAAACTAGCACAGACATCCTGCTATGACTATAAACTAGCAAAGATGGTCTTCTAGGATTAAACTAGCTCATCCACCATTCGCTATGATGATAAACTAGCACATATGGTCTGCTGGGATCTTAAACCAGTACAACGACCATCTGCTATGATGTGCAATTGGCACATGTGGTCTGCTGGGACCTTACACTAGTACAGTGGTCTACTAAGACCTTAAACCAGCACAACATGGTCTACTAGGACCTTAAACTGGGCTCGCAGCATGTCCCTAGCATGCATCTACAATAGTACACAACAAGTGAGTGTGCACAATGCCAACACGGGGTGGGATGTTGCAGTTCCAAAATGTAGTTCACGATGCCATGGAAACATCCTTTGGAACATATGCAATGCCACCACTCTTGGCATATTTTTTATCCTCTGGAGATGTCATACAACATCATGCTAACCCTTGGGACCTACTGCTGGCACAGCTCATCACCCTAGTAGTAGCTTCCCTAGTTAGTGCCTGCCACTGGAGTTCCACCAGTATTGTAGCCCAACCACAATATTGTTAACCTCTAGTCCCTGATAGCATCAAAGCTCAAGTGATGTTTAGCTGATGAGGTAGCCAATCTCATAGATGAACTGAGAATGCATGCCTTCAGTAGGGATTCCTGATCATCCACACTTACAGGAACTTCTAGCCTCATCGATGCTAGCTCCTCCATGCTGATGCTGCCAAGGCCGTTGTTGGCCTTCCAAGTTTGTATATTATACACCAGAAAAGATGTCTAGAGCTTCAACAACATCTTCAATAAGAAAGACCTTTGCCTTCATTTTTCATCATGGTTGCTTCTCTTGGTTTACTCTCTGTTATGTTTGGTGCATACTAGAGGGGCATCGATCGATTGAAGATGCATTTCACCACAGCAAAAAATGCTACAGCATTACAAGATGTGTTTCTTGATTAGCTTAGCTACTTTAGAGTGCACATATTTTCCTTGTCCCCTTAAGCTCCCTATACCCTACTCTTTGCACCTACTATTCCCCTCTCTCTTCCCTCTTTTACAAGTTTTTCCCGATGCCTGTCAAGTCCTCCCATTTTCCTAATTGCAAAGTCAATGACGTGCGTAACACAGCTTGCTACATGGGAAGCATCTGTAGGAAGGTCAAAGCCTTAAGTGGATGTAACACAATTCATCTTGGGAAAGATGCACCTTTCCTACAACAAGGTTTTTTGCAAATATAAATTCCAAAATAGCAAAAGGCAAAATCGTAAAAGAGTGAAAGCTCACGTGCGCACACAAAAAAAATGTACCTAAAACAAATGGCGTGTAGGTTGTTTCGCAATCACTATCTCCAAGCACTTCAACAAGAGGTTGAAGGTTAGAAAAAGCAAAGATGACCATGAAAACAACTCCCTCACAAGAACTCCAATGAGGGATTCTGCTAAGTTTCATCTTTATCATTTTCTTGAACCTCCTTCCTCCCTGCTTAACCAAAGCAACACTCTTAAGCATAGCTAAGCAACATCTCGACAAACATCGAATAACATTGTTAGAATTTTGTCTTCTGTGGTGTTTCATTTTCTTTGTCAATGTCTCTCAGGTCCATCCTCTAGGCATTAACAAAGAGGGGCCAATGAAACACACTAAATTTTCAAGGCATTCTTGTTTCACCAAGTCCTTGGAATTCGGGTAGCATCATGGAAGTTCTTTATGAGATGGATGCTATAAGTTTAGGCTTGTCCAGTTCAGAAAATTTTCTACTTCTAGTGTTGATAGGCCTAATGGAATCTTTGGCCTACCCACCTAGGTAGTTCATTCTGTTGATAGTCTACTCAGAAGCAATGTGTGGGGTTGTCGTCGGTGCTTAGGCTACACAAAATATTTCGGCAAGCTTTCTAGTCAAGAATTTTGCTACGCTACGCTACCCTATGTAGCATAGCAAGCCTCAAAAGACAATTGTGAGACAAAGTGCTATGCTACGCTACGCTATGTAACATAGCACAATGTAGAAAAAGCAAGGCAAAAAGGGCCAACCCACTTAGTAATTTCAATTGCACTAAGAAAGCACTTCCGACCTTTCAAAACCAGTTGCTTCACTTAACTTCAAGTCCTTCAACAAAGCTCCTCTTAATAGAAAAGAAACAGATCAAGAAAACAATAGGCTATGTTGGTTGCTATGCTATGGTACGCTACGTAGCATAACACAACATATCGATGATGCAAGAATGACAAAGGATGTCTCAGGATGTAGAATCAGCAAGTTCGCAAGCTTCACATCGCACAAGAGAAAATGTTGCAAATTTTCAACATGATCTTTAGGCAAACGTTCATAGTGAAAATCATAGTTAATGTCAACTACTATGCTATGTAGCGTAGCATAGTGTAGAAAACATGCAAAGCTAGCCAAAACATTTCATAGGCTTCCAGCACTTGCAATTAGCTCCAACATAGATTTCTTCCATGAACTGGTGGCTAGGCTATGCTATGCTACATAGCGTAGCAAGTAGCTACGCTATGCCTAACATGCTACACTCCTCAACGTAGCACAACATGGCAAGCGGTTGGGCATAGTGTAGCATAGCAAGTAGCTACACTATGATAACATGACTATGCTCCACAGCGTAGCACAATGTAGCAGGAGGCTATGCTAAATAGGTGCACTTCACTCCTTATCTACATTGATGGCACACCTAATCCCAATGTCTCCAGTTCTAACAACGTAATTGCAGTGTAGCAGGCTCATCAATCAGCTTTACATGTCCATGCAGCATGGACATGTTAACATCTAATAGGTCCAGGACACGTGGCATCAAAATCACATCTTTCATGTGTTCCTAGCCCTATAAATATCCTGATGAGCAATGCTCGAAGAGTTGGCAATTTTGAGCAACTTTGCACACAATTGGCAATTCCAAGCATTGTTGGCACTTGTTGTTGGCATTTTTTGTTGGAAAATCAATTAAATAAAAATCTTTTAGCAAATCAGTTGGTGTTCCCATTTTTCATCCTGTTAGCTCCTTTCCATTTCCTATATAGCATTTTGCATTATTAGCTCGTGAATCCGCATTCAAGCGTACAGTTCTCTTGCTTTGAACGCCTTTGGTTACCTTTGGGATCCCTGTGCCTCCCAAGCATCATGCAACCAATTGTATCCACTCCAATACAAGAAAGCCATGGCCTTAAAAGCGGTGCATTTTTTAACCTTGGTTTTCTTTGTTCTCCTATTTATCATTACATTTTACATCATCTTTGTTCCTCACATATAATAATCGATATTTTATGCTACAAACGTTGTTTTCACATTACACATTTGCAAAAGGTTTAGTGACACCGATTAAGTCCTTGTCTCATCGACCAAACCATTCAAGGCATCCCATTTCTATTTTATCCAGCATGGCCCTCGCACGAATACGGGGTTAAGACTATCATGACCTACGATCTTTCAATGTTTTCCAGCAATCAACATTTTCAGTCACAACAAGCTTAACTTTCCTCCTTTTTGTTCATGTCTAAAAAGTGAGAGAAGTGCTTTTGTAGCTTATGTATATTATGATAAAGACTAATATTGTGATGAAGACTAGACCATTTTGTTAAGTTTTGGACATTACCAAAAAGGGGAATATTTTTGACCTTTTGGTATGTCAAAACTTAAGAAAAATGGATAACAAGATTTGTTGTAGGGAAAGAACTTGAATGAATATAAAAGTAGAAGAAAGACATCATCATGATCTCAAGGAAGCATAAGGGAGTTCAAAGAGCATGGACAAGGAATGAAGACTTCAAAGTTCATCTTTGATGATTAAAGAGAAGCCTCAAGTACTAACAAACTTATGGTAGACATCTCCCATCAAATGAAGACATCTGTTAGCAAAAATAGACATCTTGTCTAAAGATAAGAAGAATCAATGTAGATGTCTTGCAAAAATATTAGACATCTACTATCAAGCAAAGAAATCTCCAATAAATAGTAGATGTCTTAGCTAAGTTGAAGGATTCTTAGAAGAACACATCTTTGAAAAATAGCAGACATCATTTTGATGAGAAAAACATCTTCATGAATATGTCTTCACAAAGACATCTTTCCTATGGAGAAGTTGTCTTTCCAAAATGAAGGTTTTAAGCAAAAAGACATCTTAGTCTTGAAATGTGTAAGCTAAGGATCATTGAATATAGAAATAAGGATGAATAACTTTCCCAAATAAAAATTCTTTGAAGGAAAGTACACACCAAAATTAACATGGTTTTCCAACTTGGGTAGTCCACACTCAAAGGGTAGTTCGCAATCACACCTCCAGACATTATTGCTCTCAAATTTGGTTTGAAGGATACGACATCCTATATAAGTTCTAAGATTTGCAATGGAGTTATTAGATGCTACAAATCCACTCAATCCAACAAAATCATGATAGGCTTAGAAAGTGCTTTCTAGGATCCCACAACCTTTACAACTTTAGCTCTACTCTAGAGTGTTGTCACACTATACCAACACTTAATCCCACAGGATCCTAACAAGCTCAAGTAAGATGCCTTTCCACAAGAAGCACATCAACCTCATAGGGCAATAATAGAAAACAAAAATCATAAGGAAAGAATGCAACTAGGTTTGCTAATCCTTTTACTTTGAAGTACAACTCATTTTGACCAATTACAATAGAAAAACGATTGTATAATGAGGAAAAAAAATGATTAGCTGATGAATACAATGAAAGTACATAAATTCTTGAACATTTTTCTAATGAGAATGAAGTCTTATTATAGCTAATATGCTTTCAAAATCACCATGAAATTCATGCAATGGCTATTTAATAGTCACTAGAGACATCTTCTCCGAGACTAAGATTTTTTTGGGCAATGGACCTTTATTCTAGCAAGATGTCTTCTCCAAGACTAAGACATCTTTCCACATTTGAACTTCATTTTGGAAAGATGTCTTCTTCTCATGAAAGATGTCTTTCTAGAAAGACATCTACTATTTTCCAAAGATGTCTTCTAATGTGCTACCTTCAACTCTACCAAGATGTCTTCTTTTCCGTTGAGATATCTTCACTTAATGGTAGATATCTATTATTTCTACAAGAAATATTTTCTAAAAATAATACTTAATGCTAAGGCTTCTAGGCTTTGGATTCTCTAATCCTTGTCCATGTTCTTGAACTTCCATATGCCTTCTTGTCTTAATCCAAGTCCTACAAAAACAACCACACAAACACACAAACATCCCTGTGCTCCATTTTTCTGAACATTTTGACATTGAAATATCAACATGTGTTCCATTTTTCTGAACATTTTGACATTGAAATGTCAAAAATCTCCCCCTTTTGGTGATGTTCAAAAATTAAGAAAATGGGTTAGTAGACATGAAGATATCCAAATATATCCATAACTATACTCTCCCCCTTTTTGAACATCATAAAAAAGGATAAAGCACATAAACTTAGCTCTTAAAAACCAATAAAAATATTAAGACATAAATTCCTATGATAGTCAAGGGCTAGGATAAAGCATTGAGGTTCAAGGTTACTTGGTAAAACATGGAAAATAATGAAATGATGCAAATGCAAAAGTAAAGATTGAAAGAACACCATACAAAGATATCAAAGGAAATAGCATCATCTATTCATAATTCTTCTACAAATTTCAGAACAATCATCTGTCTAGTATCACATCAATCATATATGTGAAAAGTCTCAAAAATCACAAAAAATTCTTCCCTTTGCAATAGGAAAAGAACATGAAAACTCCAAAATTTCTCAATCATAGCTATACCATTATCACAAAATATATCCATGGCAACACAATATTTATACTCATCTTTTAAAAGATATATCATTTTTCAGATAGACAAATTGCAAAGGTATCTGTTAGCGACCATTTGGGACACGACCGCCAAAGAGTGTCCTTGAATAGGGTTTAGGTGCCTGCTAGTCTCTGGCAACACCAAGGCCCATATACCTGCAAATAAACTCAGTAGTAAATGTGAGTATGTGTGTGTGCTGTTGCAGCATGCGGTTGTGTGAAATGAAACGATTGCGTTGTGTGTAAACTACAAATGACTTACTTTAAAGAGATTCAGCCAACTTTGTCAAGTACTGTGAGTTGTTGAAAGTTTCCTATTTTGTTCAACTGCCTAGTCTATGCGGTCCTTATAATACCTACTTGTAACAAATAAAATTTTGCAAAAAAATTTGAGCACAACTCCGCAAATCTACTCCTAATTTTCCCCAGAGAAAGAGATAGTTCCACAAGAAAACTAGAAATAGAGCAAGATTCGATGGAAATAGACAAAAAAGGAAGTAGATTTGTGTGGACCTCAAATATTTAAACAAGGTAAAATGACACGAGTAAACACTTCGCAATAAATCTATTCCAAATTCAATATCTACGAATTGTTCAAAATTCCAAGGCTCAAACAAGAAATTTCTTCAAGATAATCTTACTATTCTACCAAAAACTGCTACGTAAACTACCACGTACGATACTCTATTTTGGCTAGATAATAGATGTCAACGATTTCATTCAACAGAACCTTCAAAAGACTTGACAATTTCTGATCGAAATACCACAGAAATTCACTTTAAAGATAAAAAGAAGCTATTCTGGTCCCATCAAAATACCAAANGATACCATCTAAACCACTAGCTAAAAAATTTAAACAAAATAAAAATTAAAATACATAACTCACAGGACCATGTCAAAGAGGCTGAAATCTTTTCTTTAGCAAGCCATCTCACAAGCAATCTTCTTTATAAATCTTCTTTACAAATGCTCTTCTCAAGTCCCAAAGTGTGTCTTCAAGTGAGAGCCTAAGTGCTAGCTAGTAGCCTTCCAAAGTGTGATGTATCAAGTGTCTTTTCCAGAAGTCCTCACCCTTTTTTTTATCCCCCCCTTTGAAGGCCTTTTATAGGTTTCAAAGGTAGTTACAAATTCAAAAATATCTTACCTAACTTCTCTCCCAAGTGACTTGCCCAACAAGTTAGGGAGTATTAACTTAGTGTAACGAAGGAAAACGTCGGCAGCTGGAAATACCAACCGAAATTCCGTCTACACAGCTTTAACCACGGATCCGCACGAGGGCTAAGCTGGAAAAACGAATCCGCGGTGCCCTGAACAGTCTTGTCAATCAGACAGGGACTTACGGGTCAGTAAAACGATGATGATTGCGGATTTTTTCGTGATGCGATTTGGTGCGAGAGATCGTAAAACGGGAGGAAAACGACGTAAGTGGACCGCTACGAAGATAACGCTAAAACGCCGAAAAGATGCTGATCGAAAGAGAAACGTGTAATTCACAAACAGCAAAGATCTATAGAATGTATGTATGTTGTGTTACAATGGGAGAAAACCCCCAACAACTGGATACAAAAATGAGCACAAAACAACAAGAAAACTGTCTGGACAGAAGTCCGATCTACCTCGTAGGCCAAAGCTTAGGTGCCGGAATGGTCAAGCTCTGAAGTCTGTCGATCTTTTGAACGACAGAACCTGCTAACTGGGCGAGACAACTCTGCAATTCCCGTTCTGCTTCTTTGCTTCGGGTAGATCTGCTGCTAGGGCTCAGGCGTGCTATGTTCTGTTGCTAAAGGATGGTGTTTGCGGAAATTACCAAAAGGTTGCTCTTGTTTCTCTGTTCAAGGCGATGAGTGTTCCCTTGCTCAGAAAATGCTCTTGTCCTCTTGATCTGCTGCCAACAAAAAGCGATAAGTGCTCTGATGCTCTGGTTTGTTAACTTGTCCTCCTGCTTACTCCCCGAATCTCCTCCCTTGTATATGTGCCAGTCGGGGTATTTATAGGCCGCGACGCTTCCTGGGAAAGGCGCAACCCCGATGATGTAGGTCCCGGATATTGTGGGCTCTGCTGGCATGATCTTTTAAGTCAGACTGTGACTATGCACAACACGCTTGTTTGCGTGTTGTGCGTGTAAGAAATAGGCACATGCTGAGCGTGCCTTAATTATTTTCAGGTTGTATCACTCATTCGCGTTGCGTTGCGTGTATGAGCGTACTGATGTAAAAAAAATGAGCTCAAGATCGTTTTACGCTCACCACGCAGCTGTGCATGCCAGAGCGTAAATGTAGCGTACGCTCACTACGCAGCTGTGCGCAGTGCAGCGTAAACAAAGTATAACTTACGTTCATCACACAACTGCGCGTGATAAAGCGTAAATAATGCATAACTTACGCTTACCACGCAGCGGC
>MNCI01014439.1:26048-37485 GCA_015680685.1 Gnetum montanum
GTGTTTCAATGGCCCCTCTTTGTTGACGGTTAGAGGGCTTACCCGAAAAACGTCGACAAAGAATGCGAAACACCGGATTGGTAGAAGCAAGAACAACGTTCATCCATGACTACTCAGGTGTTGCATCGTCCACATGAAAAAGGAAGGCTGGCGAGTATGAGAGGTAGATGGGTGTAACTGGAAACAGGTTCGGGGAAGATGAAAACTGCGTGTTTATTTATGTCAACAGGAATGCTTTCAGACGAGCGTAGCGCGTCAATCTAAGATATCTCTGTTACAATTGTAGCAGGAATGCGTACAGAAGGAGCATTGCGCATCACTTCTGCTAGCGTGAGTGCGGAAAACGAAGATTTGCGTATGTGAATGGTGCGTATGGGAACTGGGTGGTGGGGAAGAAGGAAACAAGGATTAAGGGTAGACGCGTGTCGGGAAGAAATGCGCAAAGCTGAGTGGGTGGGCAAACCTGAGCAGCCATTTCAGCACGCTGTTATTCTTCGCCGCTCAGATGGACGCACCTTTGAATGACATCCTCCAAGTTAAGCCGCCTGCAACCACAAAAGAAAACAGAGGACGCCATTGCTCATGGACAAGAGACGGGGTTCTTGGAGCCCATGCTGTCTGATTTTAGCTGGAGTCAATGTAGTGCAAAGGAAACGCCGGAGCACTTGGGCAGGGCCACCGATCCTGATGATTCGGCCCTGCATATCTTCGTCAAAAGGCATCAGACGCAGTGCAGCTCACTGGTCGCGCTAGGAACCGGCCAGATGAATTTGCGAGGCCGGCGTCCGATAGCGATGATTGGCAGAGACTCGCGGGGCTATGACTAACGAGGAGTTCGTTGGGGCTCCCACTAACGAGGCTAAACTCCAGGAGCTGCTACCACCGTGGCAGGCGCGGTGGCGGCATCTCCGAGGGATTAGTAAGATGCCTCTGTGCCTGTCCGAGGAATCAGTAAGATGCCGGAGCGGTGGTGACGCCGGAACTGTCTCAGCATCCCACCCTGTTGGCCGTGCAATGGTATCGGAGATGATCGCGCTCGCTTGATGTGCATAAGTCCCAGTTTTAAGTCCTGGTAGACTGCTGATACTGGTTTTAAGTCTCAGCAGACCATGGTCCCAGTTTAAAGTCCGGGCAGACCGAGAAGTGCTAGTTTTACGTCGTAGCGGACAGTGGTCAGGCTGGTTTATGGTCCCAGCAGACCGTGCTGTGGATGTCAGTTTTACGTCGTGACCTAGGGACAGATTTGTGTTGGTTTCACGTCTTAGCAGATGGCTACGTACCTGTGCCAGTTTAGCGTCGTGGCGGACACGTGCAAAAGGTGCCAGTTTTTTGTCTTGGCGGACCTGTACAACATTGCCAGTTTTACGTCGTAGCGGACAGTAACCACTTGCCAGTTTAGCGTCATGGCGGACGCGTGCAAAGCATGCCAGTTTAACGTTGTAGGGGACGTTTGATGCCAGTTTAACATCGTAGCGGACGAGCAGTGCCATTTTTACGTCGTATCGGATGTGCAGTGCCAGTTTTACGTCGTAGCGGACGTTGGATGCCAGTTTAACGTCGTAGCGGACGATGGGTGCCAGTTTTACGTCGTAGCGGACAATAACCATCATACCTGTTGTCGACACAGTCGTTGCTGCTAGATGAAGTACCGCTTTAGATACACATGATTCACAGGATTTGCTAACTCATTGCCATTGACGTCTACCAATTTGAACGCTCCGTTGCTGTATGCGTCGGTTCCAAGAAAGGGCCTTCCCAGTTCGCAGAGAACTTGCCTACTGGTTCACGCACAGCCTTGAGAACTAGGTCTCCTTTCTTGATCGGACGCTGCTGAAGGTTATGATGATGCTTTTGCCTTTGTCTATCCTGATACTTCTCAATTACCTCAAGAGCCTGTATCCGCTTCTCTTCCAATGACTCCAAGTCCATTATCCGAGCCTCGGTGTGTTGAGCCTCATTTATAATGGTGGAGAGGACCATTCTCAGAGAAGGAATTTGCAACTCGAGAGGTAGCACCGCCTCAGATCCGTAAACCAGGCTATAGGGCGTACTACCTGTAGCTGTTCTACACGTAGTACGATATGCCCATAACATGTAAAGGATCTGTTCATGCCACCGCCTTTTGTTGCCGTCGAGCATTTTCTTGAGTAAATTGATGATTATCTTGTTTGATGCTTCAGCTTGACCATTTTCCTGCGGGTAGTAAGGGGAGGAAAAGGACTGCCTGATGCCTAAGTTGTCACCGAAGGATTTGGTATCCACGCTACTAAACTCTGGCCCATTGTCGGTCACAATAGTCATTGGGAGACCAAATCGGGTTACAATGTTATCCAAGATAAAATGGCAAACCTGTTGGGATGTAATTTTCCGCAGGGGGACAGCTTCTACCCACTTCGTGAAGTACTCGGTGGCGGTAATGATGAAGCTATGTCCTGCGGAAGATTTTGGTGTGATGGGTCCTATAATGTCAAGTCCCCATCGTTGGAATGGCCATGTGATCTGTGTGGTGTGCAACTCTGTGGGTGACACGTGGATGAGGTTTGCGTGACGTTGACACGTGTCACAGGTCTTAACCTTTGTCAAACAATCTCTTTCCATGCGTGGCCAGTAGTACCCTAAGCGACGGATTTTTAGGGCCATAGCCCGTGGTGCTACGTGGCCTCCGCACAGTCCCTCGTGAACCTCGCTAACGATGTGTTGTGCTTGGTCTGCGTTAACGCAGGTGAGCAATACGCCATCAAAGGAGCGTCTGCAGAGAGTGCTGTCTCCGATGATGACGTAGTGCCTAGCGCGTTTACGGGTTGCGTCTTTTTGCGCGCGCGTTAAAGCAGCTGATAATTCACCCTGCAAAAGATAAGATTTGATATGATCGTACCATTCAGGTGTGCTTTCCTCGGTGAGAGAGGAGATTTGCGCCGTCTGAATGATAGGGTCTGCGCAGTCTGTAATCAATGTAGGGCAGGTGTTAAGCAAGTGCGACGGCACGTGTAAAGCTAGAGTGGCCAGTGCGTCGGCCAGCGTGTTGTCAGTCCGTGGGACGTGCTGGGCGTCGAAGGTCATAAATCGCCTCAGGAGACTTTTAGCCTGATCACAATAGGGCTGCAAGTGTACCGCTTTGCAGGCGTAGACTCCAGTGATTTGATTTATGACAAGCATCGAATCGCCCCTAATTGCCAGGTGTTGAACATCGAGTTCGCCTGCAGTTAGTAATCCCCTGAGGAGCCCCTCGTACTCTGCCACATTGTTCGTACAAGGGAAGGTCAATCGATAAGCGTGTAGACGCACATCCTCAGGCGATAGCGTAAGAACAGTGGCCGCACTGCCGCCTCTGGCGGTTGAAGCTCCATCGAAATACAATGTTGCTTCGAGGCCTGCCGAAACAGGGCTTAAACTATGTACATGTTCATCAGGAAATTCTGGCTCTACGGTTGCGTGGTTGTCAATTGGTGAAGTTGTTAACTGGTCGGCTATCGCTTGGCCCTTCGTAGATGACTGGCCAATGTAGTGGAGGTCGAACTCCGCGGTGATAGCTTTCCAGCGAGCGATTTTGCTACTTTCGTATAGACTATGCGTAATGGCCCTAAGGATGTTATTTTTACAAATGACGTTAACCTGACTGCGAAAAAGGTAATGCCTGCATTTCTTGAGCGTAAAAAATAGTGCTAAGAAATTACGCTCAACGTCATTATACCTCGTCTCGTACACGCATAGAGCGTGACTCAGATAGTAGATGGGCATTTCCGACCCATCCTCTCTTTTCTGACAAAGCAACGTTGCTATTGCTATGTCCAAAGTGGCGAGGTAAATGAAGAAAGGCAGGTCCCTTTGTGGCGGGGAAACCGTTGGCAGATGTTGCAGTTCCTGCTTTAGACTGTCAAACGCACGCTGGAAATCGTCGGTCCATTCAAAATTAACCCCCTTTTTCAGTAAGTGTTGCATGGGATGTAATTTGTCGGTTAACCTTGAAATGAACCTGCATATGAACTGTAAGCGGCCCTGTAACCCGCATAGTTGCTTGAGGTCTATGGGAGGTTTTAACGCGACAATGGCTTGGACCTTATCAGGGTCAACTCGTATGTCGGTTTCCGATACCACAAACCCCAGCATGCGTCCGGTTTTGACTCCAAATACGCACTTCTTTGGGTTAAGCCAGAGTTCGTGCGTGGAGCATCTCTTAAGGACTAACTCCAGGTCCTCTGAATGATCTTCCGACTTCAAAGACTTCACAGCTATGTCATCTACATAATCATTCAGCCTTCCTAGGAGGTAATCGCTAAGGATGTATGTCATGGCTCGCTGATACGTTGCTCTAGCGTTCTTCAGACCGAAAGGCATCATGGTATAGCAAAATGTTCCCCAGGGTGTCATGAATGTGGTCGTCAACTGGTGTTCTAGGTTAATGAGAATCTGATTATAGCCTGAAAAGCCATCCATGAAGGACAGAAGCGCATGCCCAGCTGTCGTATCCACTAGCTGGTCGATATTTAGCAGTGGGAAATTATCCTTGATTGTGGCCTTGTTCAAATCCCGGAAGTCTATGCATATGCGTATACCCCCGGTCTTCTTCGACACGACCACAATGTTAGATACCCAGTTCGAATAATCGACCGCGCGGATGAAACCAGCTCGATATAGTTTGGTGATTTCATCACGCACTGCTAGCGTGATCTCTGGTTTGATCTTGCGTGCCTTTTGCCTAACTGGTTTGATCTGTGGGTCGAGGATAATGTTATGCTGGATTAGTCTAGGATCTAACCCAGGCATATCCTCATATGACCATGCAAAGACAGTGATATTGTCTTGCAGGACCTGTTTTATTGCATTGTGCGCCTTCTCGTCTAGCAAAGAACTGACCTTAAGTGTTTTGGTCTCACCCCTGTGTGTAACGATAGGGTCCTCACAAAGGGGATCCTCAGTTATGTCTCCAGCCTCCAGGTCTAGCGTGCGCGTCGACTGTTCTGGCCATTCTGGGGACGTCTCTGATGTAGCTATGGTTACGCCTGCTAAAGGGGGGCTAACATCTACTAATGTGGAGTCAAATTGCCTAACTAAGTGCCCGTATGGGCCTGTCCAAATTAGAGGTGCTGAAACTGTGGCGTCCATCCTCCGTCCTTCCTGCAAAACCGGCAAGTGCGTAAATGGTTAGGAGACAAGTGACGGGATGTCGCCAGACGTGGAATGCTAACTGAAATTTTGAATATTGTGGACAATGCTTGTAATCAATGTAACCCGATTACGAGGCGATAAGATATGGTAGTTTAACGTCATTTCGGACAGTGGAGCGTGCGATATCGACCGAATTAATACTGAATTTTCGGATTCCGTTTCGGGAAAGTTCCGCTTTAATCTGATATCAAGTCGGCGATCTTCGCGTATAAGTAGGTGGTCTTTTGATGAAAACTGGTTGTTGGCTATCTGGATTTGAATTTACAAGGAAGAACAGAGAAAGAAGCAGAGCAGAGAGAAGAAGGAGCGGAGAGACGAGGGCGTGTAACCTATCTAGTATCTATAAGCAAGCTGTAAAGAAACCCTGCAACTATCGTGATGGCTCCGAAGGCAAAGAAGCAGAATGCCAAATTCGTGAAAATCGACGAAGTGCAGGCAAGCCTGAACCGTGTTTCGCAGGCGTTGATCGATGTCTGCAACCCGACGCCTCTCAACCGGTAGGCCATTCTTTACGCTTGGTCTATATGTCTCTTTGTTTTGTTTGTTTAAATGTCTCTAGCGTGAATGCGTATGTCAAATTATGTACCTCGGCTTAGTGCGAGGGTTTTGGTGAGGTTGCTTTCATTGCCGTTGTCAGGGACAAACCTTGCGTTATTGCAAGGGTTTGGGCAATTTCGGCCTGGTTGCGTTTTACGATTTCTCTGTTAATGTAGATGTTTATGTTTTAACGAGTCTTGATCTTTTCTATAGCATCACACTGAAGCCCATCCTTCTTGTGCTGGATGTTATTGGGGTTTTATGCTGGTTAAACCCCATCGTCCCAAATGTCCCTCCTCCGCACACAAGGGTGCAGGGGAAGGCCATCTGGTACCGACGGGGAGCGTTAGAATTCTTGCAGTTTTTACTGCATAGGTTCAGCATCATCGTTTGGTCCTATGTGACCGGAGATGTTGCTGGTGCCGTTCTGGAGCACCTGTTGCCAGGGTCTTTGCAGGGGATTCTCGCCTACCTGATAGACGGGGTGATTGAAATGGGCAATCCCGAGGACCGAACACTCAGCTCTCGGGGTCTGAGGAACTTGCATTGGATCTGGGATATGACCCGCTTCAACTGCTACCACGCATACAATACGTTGTTCGTGGCCCGCCATGTGTCAACGTACTTCCAGAACCCTCAAGGCATGGTGTACTACGCAGGCGGGTAAGCAGATCTGGATGGCTGTATTTATCTTTATATGTTACAATGTCTGTTTTCAATGTAAAAAGGATGTAAAAAGAAAGGTTTAGTTGTAGAGCGTGAAGTGAACTTACGTTGTATTGTACAGGTTTTTTATCCGCGACAACAAACTAATCGGCGACGGCGATACGCTACCCTGTGTCGAATCGGCAATAACGCTGTTTACCGCGACGAATAACGTTCATGCCGGCCTTATCGGGCAAATCGGCCACGAGATGCATGAGTACCACTCACGCTACGCAAAGGCCTTCAAGAAGTGCAAAGACCTCGGGTGGCTGCACGAGGATTGGACGCTGGATCCGCCCCTCAGCGTCGAGGACGTGGAGATAGAACTCCCGCAATTCCCGTTGTCGTTTGGCCCCGGTAAGGTTGTTGCNGAGAGATGTCCTCTTTCGTTATGGGGACATCAAAGAGGCACAGCGTTGGCTTGGCCACTCAGCGGCCCCAACTGTGGTGGTCACCAACCTCCAGTCTGCAGGGCTGTTGCACCTATTCTTGGCCGCCACCCCTGACGTCCCCGCCAGCAAGATGATCGGCCTGGTGGACTCCTTTAATGCGAAGGCCAACCGTTTCAGCACACACGTGCACAACGTGCGTGTGAACTTTGACATTAACGCACAGGTCTTCTCAGACCTGTTTGGTGTTCCCTCCAGCGGCCTTCCTGTAAACGTGAAGGCCCAGAGGGGCGTCAAGGTGGAGGCGCTTCTTCAGGAGTGGGCCAGAATCCCTAAGGATACTAAGGGATTCCCCTGTGAGCAGT
Source organism: Gnetum montanum (assembly GCA_015680685.1). Lineage (NCBI taxonomy): Eukaryota > Viridiplantae > Streptophyta > Gnetopsida > Gnetales > Gnetaceae > Gnetum > Gnetum montanum. The sequence continues at coordinate 33,211 of MNCI01014439.1, forward strand.
TCGAGTTGGCGACTGCCAAAACGCTGTATCCCCTTTTTCGGGCCCGTACCTTCCCCAAAACCCTCTCGCAAGCGCGGTTCTTTTCAGTGGAACAGACGCGTATTATGCGAGAGGTGCTGGAGGAGGGAGCCCGATTTGACTGGGGAAGTCATCTCGCCAAGGGCTTGCGGAGCGAGATGGTAAAGCTTCGTGAGAAGCTTGAGTCTCGCTTCAACGTGCACCATGCCTTTTTCATCGCTGCCCTCTGGCGGTTTGTGGAGTATTTGATCATCCAAAAGAATGGGGTCTGGGTACAGCAGGACCGAGACCAACTGTCCAAACCCTGGATCGCCCACATCCTCAGCACTACCCGTGGACAGGATCCACCGGAAGGGATCGGAGAGTCAATGTCCGTGACTACCAAAGGCATGACAGCACCCCAAGTGCGAGGCCTTGATAGTGTAGGCGGGATAATGCCCACCTACACCGGCGATGCCTCGTGGGCGAAACGCTTGGCAGAGGAAATCGTGGAGCCTGCAGCTCGGTGGAAGAGGCTCCGTGTGGCTAAGGCCCATGGAGGCGAGGCAGGCCACACCGTTGGGCTCACGGTGCAGCGGACTAAGCCTCTGCCCAGTAAGTGTAAAGCCTGTATACGCAATATTTAACTTTGACTAGTGGAATTGTGTTCTAACGCATGAGGATGTAAACAGCAAAAAAGACAGGTCGATTAACCCCTGAGACAGGGGCGATGGTGCTAAAGCGTGGGGAGGGGGCCTCAATTTTGGAAACAGAGGCCCTAGCTGTTAGCACACGTCGTGCACAGCCTTCAACGCGTAGGGCGGCCCCAGCTGCTGGTGGGAGCAGCGTACAGAGTGGGAAGGAGGCCCCTGCTACTGGAGCGAGGGACGCACAGACCCCCGTGCGTGAAATGGCAAGCAGTAGGGAGAATGTCGATGACGTTGCCATTGTCACCGGCAGAGGTAATGAGCATATGTTTCTTACGCGGGTTTTGCAAGCGTCTGTAAACAGGTAATATCTAACCAAGTTATGTTGTAGGAGAAGGAGATGGCTCGACATCAGTTGCTGCTAATGAAGCGTGGAGGGACCTCCCCGACAAGTTTGCCTTCATGGAAGGTGTGATTAACGACATGATCGAGCGTCTCGAACGCTCTGACCCTGGTGCTGGTAAGTCAGTGAAAGTTACTACGTAGTGTTTTTCTGATAATATGTCTTCTGTCTTGATGCTTGTTTTCTGTTAGGAGCTCACCTCCGATGGGACCCCGTGGAGCCCATTGACCTGGACACAGCAGAGCCTCCATCTGATGGGGCGGTCGTGCCACGCAACATTTATGAAGAAATGCGTAAATGTGCGTTACGCTCGTCATGCTCCGTGTGGGAAAGCAGAAATATCAACGAAGCTCTATGGAAAAAACTGCAGCGGTCAGAACAGAGGATCGAGTCCTTGACTAAGGAAGCCAAGGACCTGAGGGCGCGCTACGAGTTCCTACAGGCTCGAGTGACAGGAGACGAAGACTGGCGTACTGCTATGATTGATCACTCCCGCTATTGGACAACGATCAAGAATAGCGTACAGACCAGCCGAGCATTGGTAGAGCAAAGGATGCAAATAGAGCTCCTTGCTCAGAAGAGTCGAGACTGGAGGGACTACTGCGCGGGTGTACAGGAATGGGGGCAAAAGGAGAAGGACCACAAGCACGTGTACAAAAGGGAAAGCACCACCTACAGAAAACGCTACCATGATACCGCTATTAAAGCGCGGTCCCTGGAGGTCTTTGTGGACACCATCAGAGCGTCTGAGGCCTTCAAGAAGTTTGAAGAACAGGTGACCGTCACTGCATCTCCGGAGAGAGCGATGGTCTTTCCTGGGAATCAAGCTTCGATCCCTACCTTCTACCCAGATCCTCCCGCTTTGATTAGCATGGAGAAAGGGAAGGTAAAAGCAAGGATGGCTTTGGGCGAGGATGCGTGGCAAGACTTAACAGAGGACGAAATCATGCAGCATTTGTGGGCTGGTATAGATAAGCTTCCCTTTGCTGCTGAAGCTGGGTCATCTCGAGTAAGTTTACGCAAGGCTTAGCCATCGCGTTTCCCGACATAATGTTGCCTGCTCTAATTTTTACGCTATTTTTGTTTCAGATACCAGAAGGTGGAGAACGTCCGCCAGCTGAGGGGATGGAGGAGGAAACTATGGAAGCAGAGGTAGAACACAATGAGGAAGAGCGTCTTCCTGTGGAGCCAGCATTAGAAGGAGAGTCTCATGAAGAGACAATCTTTCCAGGAGGGATACTTCCCGGAAACGATGGCCCACTGGAGGACGACCTTTTGGGGTTGGACTTAGAGTTGAAGGACACGGGTGATAGTGGCAGTATGGGTCATGCGTAATTTTGTTTTCTGACATCATGTTACAAATGATTTCGAAAGACAGACACATTATAAAGTTTGATTGACTATCAACTATCTATCTTATTTTTTGTTATTTTTTCCTTAGTTTAAGGCCATTGCGGGCCGAAAGCGTGAATGGATTACAAAGCAATGCGTAAATGGCAAAGTAGCTTCATAGTTTAGGGCCGTTGCAGGCCAATGCGTAAAGTTCGAATGACTAGTTTAAGGCCGTTGCGGGCCGATGCGTAAATTGTAAAGTTCAAATGACTAGTTTAAGGCCGTTGCAGGCCGATGCGTAAAGTGCAAATTGGAGGACTAGTTTAAGGCCGTTGCGGGCCGATGCATAAATTGTAAAGTTCAAATGACTAGTTTAAGGCCGTTGCGGGCCGATGCGTAAATTGTAAAGTTCAAATGACTAGTTTAAGGCCGTTGCAGGCAGATGCGTAAAGTGCAAATCGAATGACTAGTTTAAGGTCGTTCCAGGCCGATGCGTAAATTGTAAAGTTCAAATGACTAGTTTAAGGTCGTTGCAGGCCGATGCATAAAGTGCAAATTGGAGTACTAGTTTAAGGCCGTTGCGGGCCAATGCGTAAATTGTAAGTAAATGTAACCCTGGACGTTGCATGAAGTAATAAAGACATATAGTTAACATGCATAAAAGGCGAAGGCAAAAGGCAAAGCGTAAAAGCACACAGACATAAAGGAAACTATTGACTGATAGATACGCTAACTTACATGCACGCACGCTGGAGAGCTTCGCTCAGCCATCAGCACGCAACTGCCTCTTAACGGCTTTTATGTTAACGGCTGCGTAAGGGCGAGGAGGTTTACAGTTCGACTCCTCTACGCTGTCATCTGGAAATGGCAGGTCAACCCAGGCTAAACCGTCAGTATTGTCATTGTTCTATTCAGGGGCTTGGAGAGGAGGCTGATCATCAGCCGTTTCAATCTCTGAACCCTGCTCTTCCTCAAAGTTACTAACGGTCCTGGGAGTGATCTCGTCACCGCGTATGATAACCTCCCCCCTAGCGTAAGGCAGGTGTATCTCCTGATGGATGGGCGACGAGACCACCCTCAGCTGGGCTAACCATGACCTCCCTAAGATCAAGTTGAAGCCTGGCATCTCCTCGACGACTAGAAATGTGGCTTCTGTGGGGAACTGATTCCCCGCCACAAACTCAATACGCACCGTCGCCTTGACTTAGACCCGTGCTCCATTGAATGATTTTACGCAAGCTGTCGTTGTGGTAGTGATCTGGTCGACCAAACCCAACCTATCCACGATGGGATAGGGAACGACGTTGGCGGCTGCGCCATCATCCACATGCACCCTCCGGATCCGGTATTGGCCGACCCGAATGGTGATGAACATCGGCTCCGTTGTCACTTGACCTTTCTCCGGGTCATCTTTTACAGATTCGTCCAGAAAGGTCAATGATGTGGGCTTGGGTTGTTCAGCTTCAGGAGGAAACATGATAGCGTGTATTGCTTCCTCTTCGGCCGGCAGGCTAGCATCCACTGGTATGGACGTCAACATGCGTACCATAGCCTCGCGGTGTTCTCGAGAAGTCATCAAAAGATTGTACAAGCTCAGCGTTCTATTCTTTTGCTTAAGAGCTTGTTTGACCTGCGTGAATGCATCGAGGAGGTCCTTCTCCTGGCAGGTTGGTTTATCCCCCTTACTTTCCTCCATCTGGCCCAAGAGACAGATCTCTCGAGGCTGGGCAGTGTCAGAAGAGGGGTTGTTCGTCTTCCTACCGGAAGAAGGCTGCTGCGTTTCTGTGCCTTTGTCATGCTTCTGGGGCATGGTCATGGGCACAGAGGCCAGGGGCCTAGGCTTCGGGAAGCCGAGCGTAGAACTGTTTTCCTCCTTCCGCTTAGGAGGCGATGCCT
>MNCI01014439.1:38207-162422 GCA_015680685.1 Gnetum montanum
TTTTAGCAGTTCAGAATGTTTCACTGGGAGAGCCGCGTATTTTGAGTGGTCTTTTCGCTCAAAATTCAGCTTTGGTTGGGGGGCCTGCTCAGGGGTAGCCATGGCCTGGCTGGTGGTGGCACCAGCCGTGGCCTCAGGTGGTGCTGTTGCTGGAGCTTTCTTGTTCTTGCTTTTGGCATTCTCAGTCAATGCCGCTACCGCTACAGTAGTGGTCGCTGCCTTACCTTTGTCCTTAGCCTTGTTGTGCGTGTTCTTGTAAGCGATGTACACTGGGTCTTTGCTAGCCTCCGCAGCATCTTGGATGCTCTGGACCTGGACGAAGGCCTGACGTATGTCTCCAGGGGAAAGGTAATACAGCTTGGACTTGATAAATTCGTTGACTGCTCCCTTGAATATGGCCAATAGGTGGGAGTCCGTGATCAGGTCACGGATCTCATTCAAGGTAGCGTTCCAACGCTGTATGAACTTTTGGACTGGCTCGAGCGGGTCCTGTTTCACCCCCATAAGCTGCTCCAATGTGACTTCCGGCTTCATGTTGTATTTGAATCGGGTCACAAATTGGGTTATTAGCTCTTCCAAGGTTCCAATGGAAGAGCGTGGGAGAGCTCTGTACCAGTCTAAAGCCTTCCCTGTTAACAACATCGCAAAGACTCTGACCAAAGTATGCGGCCACTGTTGCAGCAACAAGGATTCGGATCTAAAGGTGGCCAAGTGCGTGATGGGATCCCCCTCCCCATTATACTTCATAAAATGTGGGAGGGACATCCCTGGTGGTAACGACAACACGGGGACCGCTGGATTAATCGGATCATCTTGATAGAAATCCGTGATCTGAATGGTGTCAGATCCAGCGGTCTTGAGGCGTCGCACCTCCTCAGTGAGCGTCTGGATAAGCTAGAACGCTTGGTCCAGACCTGTTAAGGGAGGTGTCTGTGCAGCAGGCATAGGAGCAGGAGGTTGGATTGGGTGAATAGCCCCGGGAAACTGAAACGCAGGAGGTGGTTGGCTAACCGCTGGTGGAGCAGGGATTCCTGCAGGTTGGGGGGCCTGCGAAGGCCTCCATCCACCAGTCTGAGATGCGGGGTTAGCTGCTGCCTGCTGCGGGGCATAATGATAAGTGTAGCGAGGAAGCACCTGTGAAAATTGCGCCGCAGGTGCTGGCGGGGGTTGTGCATTCTAAACTGTATTCGTTTGCTATTCTGTTGCAGGGTTGGCCCAGTGACTCGTCGCAGGGTTGGCCCAGTGACTCGTCGCAGGGTACGGGACAAAGATTTGCGGGGGCACGGTTGCGGTATGCTGCTGAGTTGGCGGGGGCGGGAACACTTCGGGACGAGTTGATGGTATAGTTTGAGTTCGCACGTGAGGGATGAAATGGGGGACGGTGGCCACCGGGCCGACCGCCGGAATGTTAATTATGTGCTGCGACGGGATCATCCCCGCGTTATGCTGCAGCTGCATTTGCAACCCAGAAGGCTGTGCGCTTTCCTGTTGCGACCCAGACGGCTGCGCATTGGCCTGAGGGGGAACAGGGATGTGCATCTGCATGGTCATGGCCGAGTCCAGAGAAGCCGCTTCTCCATTGAAAGGGAACAACGGATTCACGTATGTGTGAGGCGTCAAGGTATGGAACGAATGTTCTGACATGGCCGCAAATTCGTCCTCTGCTTCTGCTTCTTCCTCACGCTCGGGCTCTACCGCAGGTTGTGAGGCCTGGCCTCTAGCCATGATCAGCTGGGAGATGAGTTCGTTTTGGTGCTCGGTCAAGGGGATTATATCGTGGGCCGCTGGCTTGAAATCGTAACCCCCTCGATGGAGCGTCTCAAAGTTTCATTTTGCCTCAAGCTCGACTCGGCTGAGAGCCAAGCTCGCTTGGATCTTGACGTAAATGAAGTTGTAGTCTTCAGGGGTTATGACCGTGAAGATAGGATCTTTCCCTTGAAGCCTTAATGAACGGCGCAAGGGTCCCTGAGGACCAGTTGCACCGGGGGCTGGCACTATGGTCACCGTCGGGTTCACGGGCGCGACACCCGGATCGACAGTGGTCATGGCGGTTGTGGCTGTTGTGTTTGAATAGTAAGAGTCCATGGATCAACGATGGAAAAATGACTGAAAGTTGAATCTGAATGAAAGAAAGGTTGACAAACAACACAAAAGGATTTCTACCCTGCCGAATTTCAAAGAAATCGTCTTTGCGACCGATCTACACCACACAATTGACCTTAGACCTCCCTAGAGGTATTACGTCTACGGCCTAGGGTATAGATCTCTAAACAAGGTTACCTGAAATATTTGGATCGGAGGCTGAAGGCCCTCCTTCTAGCGCCAGAAAACTGTAACAACGGAAAACGTCGGCAGCTGGAAATACCGACCGAAATTCCGTGTACACAGCTTTAACCACGGATCCGCGCTAGGGATAAGCTAGAAAAACGAATCCATGGTGCCCTGAACAGTCTTGTCGATCAGACAGGGACTTACAGGTCAGTAAAACGATGATGATTGCGGATTTTTGCGTGACGCGATTTGGTGCGAGAGATCGTAAAACGGGAGGAAAACGACGTAAGTGGACCGCTACGAAGATAACGCCAAAACGCCGAAAAGATGCTGATCGAAATAGAAACGTGTAATTCGCAAAAAGCAAAGATCTATAGAATGTATGTATGTTGTGTTACAATGGGAGAAAACCCCCAACAACTGGATACAAAAATGAGCACAAAACAACAAGAAAACTGTCTGGACAGAAGTCCGATCTACCTCGTAGGCCAAAGCTCTGGTGCCGGAATGGTCAAGCTCTGAAGTCTGTCGATCTTTTGAACGACAGAACCTGCTAACTGGGTGAGACAACTCTGCAATTCCCATTCTGCTTCTTTGCTTCGGGTAGATCTGCTGTTAGGNCTTGTTTCTCTGTTCAAGGCGATGAGTGTTCCCTTGCTCAGAAAATGCTCTTGTCCTCTTGATCTGCTGCCAACAAAAAGCGATAAGTGCTCTGATGCTCTGGTTTGTTAACTTGTCCTCCTGCTTACTCCCCGAATCTCCTCCCTTGTATATGTGTCAGCCGGGGTATTTATAGGCCGCGACGCTTCCTGGGAAAGGCGCAACCCCGATGATGTAGGTCCCAGATATTGCGGACCCTACTGGCATGATCTTTTAAGTCAGACTGTGACTACGCACAACACGCTTGTTTGCGTGTTGTGCGTGTAAGAAATAGGCACATGCTGAGCGTGCTTTAATTGTTTTCAGGCTGTATCACTCATTCGCATTGCGTTGCGTGTATGAGCGTACTGATGTAAAAACAATGAGCTCAAGATCGTTTTATGCTCACCACGCAGCTGTGCGTGGCAGAGCGTAAATGTAACGTACGCTCACTACGCAGCCGTGCGCGGTGCAGCGTAAACAAAGTATAACTTACGTTCATCACACAACTGCGCGTGATAAAGCGTAAATAATGCATAACTTACGCTTACCACGCAGCGGCGCGTGGTGGAGCGTAAGGAGCATGCAACTTGAATTATGACCCACGCACTGGTACGCACCGCCGCGTAACAAGCGTAAAGGCCATTTATTTATGCGCCGCAAGCAGAAATGCCAATCTTTCGTGCCTCTCTGGATTTTTCCTTTAATTGTCCTGGAGCTTATTACGCTCATCACGCTGCCGTGCGTGATGGTGCGTAAACTTGTCCTTAGACAGATTTTGACTTTAACTGTCTCGGAGCCTATTACGCTCATCACGCTGCCATGCGTGATAGAGCGTAAACTTGTCCTTGATAGATTTGAGGCGCGTTCTCGCTCAAATTACGAATCTTCGCCTGAGGCCGACNTCCTTTAATTGTCCTAGAGCTTATTACGCTCATCACGCTGCCGTGCGTGATGGAGCGTAAACTCGTCCTTAGACAAATCCGAGGCGTGTTCAAATGTCTTGGAGCTTATCACGCTCATCACGCTGCCGTGCGTGATGGAGCGTAAACTTGTCCTTAGACAAATTTGCCTTTCACTGTCTCGGAGCCTATTACGCTCATCACGCTGCCGTGCGTGATAGAGCGTAAACTTGTCCTTAGACAGATTTTGACTTTAACTGTCTCGGAGCCTATTACGCTCATCACGCTGCCATGCGTGATAGAGCGTAAACTTGTCCTTGATAGATTTGAGGCGCGTTCTCGCTCAAATTACGAATCTTCGCCTGAGGCCGACCCGTAATTTTCACGGTGTTTCACTTAGGAAGTTAGGAAGTTAGGAGATATAAATATTGCTTTTGAAAAATAATTCCAATAGTTCCATATAATTGTTTACAATTATAGCTCTAATAGCTTTTCGTTTTTACTTGTTTAAAATTTTAAAGAATACTTATTGAAGTTCTTAGTGATTTTATGAACAAGGTGATAATATAATATCTACCTTGGTATAAATGTTGATGGTACCTTAATCTAGAATAATTTATGTGCACTTGCACCTATATGAAAATGGCTGGACAAATTTAAATCCAAAACATCAGGCCTGAATGTGAAGGCATCAGGCCTGAAATTGCCATCGAATACTTCCGAAATATCCCACCCTTGCCAAAAATTGTTATCAACCACCATCGCGGAAGAAGGCTCTACCCCTGCATCCGGGATCGTTTCTATGTGATGTTCGGTTCCTGGAGGAGAAAGATCTGGGAAAAAATGATGTATTGAACATATGGCCCTGGACATAGGGTTTCAGTTGCCTGAAACTATTTTTTTTTTTGCCCCAAATTTGCTTAGGGATTCCTGCATTTTTTGTNAAACTATTTTTTTTTTGCCCCAAATTTGCTTAGGGATTCCTGCATTTTTTGTGTTCCTGTAGATCGTCTTTCAAATTCCTGTCATTGATTGCAGAGTCAAGGGCAAATGTATCATAGATCTGAGCATCAGTGAATAATGGCGTCCGGTGTGGTAGGTTGAGAACGGCCCTGCAACAGCCAGAAAAATATTCACACAGTGCGCTCATTGCAGAACATAGTGAATGTCGTTGAAGGCAGGCGGATCGGTTGCATTTTTATGGAAAAAATTTTAAACTGAAATGGTTTCTGTCTTGAAAGAGGCAACGTCCATGCAAGTTCTTCCTCCACCGCCTTTGAATCCATGTCCCTGCAAGGTTTTGTCACAATGTGCCCAGCAGATGCGCTACCAATTTGGGACCAAAGAGAACAGTTGTTTTTGCGTCAAAAATAGAAGCCATTACAGGTCGATAAACCTTAGCACTTTCCTGCGTAAACTACCAACGCAATTCCTCGTAAAAGTACGGGCATTCTTTTGGACTATTTTTCTATCGGTTGCAACAATTTCATTCATTTTTTTAATGTGTACAGTAGCTAGAATTGTTATTTACCATAAAAACATTATTCAAATCTTGCAATGGTGACTTCGATAAGGTTGATTTTAATTTCTCATTGATGCATTCATGAACGGGGTTGGCTCTTTTTAATCGATAAAGCTTTTCAACTCTTTTTCAACCTTCCCTTCACACAGGAGCATGATAAATTTTCCTTTTCTTGGTATCATTATTTAAAAGTGGAAACACTATATCTTCATTCAACAAATTTCCACATGAAACCTCTGGTATTAAAATATCTATTTGAATATCTTCTATGGCTTATTCATATTTTATCACCTTTGTTGTTCCATGAAATGGCTAAATGTGCCAACAGTATCCATATTGAACATAGGAATTTTGGAAAGTTTAAGGTATATTATGCAACCAAATTCAATAACTCCATAACAGGCCTTCATAATACAAATATGAGTACTTCTTGCTTTAGCATAGACCTTATTAACAAGAGAGAGCATAAGTATTCAAGGGAAGATATATTCATATCAAGATGTATTATCATAGAGATGCAAAAATTTTAAAACAAATACCTATTTCTTAGCAAAATTTTCATATGGATGAAGATGTCAAAACAAATAGGATCTGCCCCTTATTGAAATCCAATTTTTAAGTAATGAGGATCAAGTAACCTATCATTTTGAACTAATAAATTCATTATTTAAATCAATATTTTGTGATTCCATCATTACTTAGCTCCCTTGAAAACATCATGAACATAATTATATGGCAAGAAAGAAAGGACATGCCTATAAGAGTAATACCAAATTGAAACAAGTATATGCTCAAAAATAGCCAAACATATTGTTAATAAGATGTTCAAATAGTAACCAAATATAACTAAAGGATATAACATGATAAAATTTCTAAAATATTTCTTAACCAACATTTAATTTTACTTTTACCTTGGATACTATACCATACTCTTGCATGATATGAATTCTTGCTCATTATTGTAATGTGATATTTTCCTACTTGTGTGCTTCTTGGGAGAAGCCTCCAAGACTCCCCTTATACTAGTGACCTCTTAGATTAGGTATAGGATCCCCTTGCATATGTGATGATTCTAATGCTCCCTTTGGGTTCTTTTGGATTAGCTTATTCATTTCCCATTAAAGCATTATCCCTACAAATCAACGTTAAGATTAAGTGTGGAGACTAAAGTCTCCTATTAATAGTACTTCATCATGATTCCTTTTTCAATGATACATTTCTTAGAATATTCATGAATTGTATCAAAAGTACTAATTCAAATTCTTTAGCAAAAATCTTCCAAATGAAATTTGACTTTATGATTTCAGAAAAAACCCATATCTCAAAGCAAAAAGCTTATCAATTCATGAAATTTATGCAAGGATCTTAAATCACTTGAAAATAATATATCAAAATATGATTTTTGAATAAAAACTTTTAAAATTTTACAAGTAACAAAAATTTTCATACAATTATAAAATTAGTCACATCATGCTCATACATACACAAGAGATATCATAATTAAAATATTCTAATAGTATCAAATATCTTCTCTTATAATTACTTATCTTAATATTTGTAGAATATTAAACCTAACATCCCAATTTAGTCGTTCCAAATTAAATATTGACATGATATTTAGCAAGTAGGGAAATAAAAACTTATCTTGACTTACCTTGATTTACATTTCTTGCAACTGAGAATTAAGGTGCCTAGAGTGCAAGAGAATGAGATTCCTCTTTTGATGTCTTTCTTCTTGTACAAAATTTTTCAAATGTCAAGCCTTGGCTCCCTTTCACAAATTGGCTAGATGGTGTCTTGTAATTCTGAGGCTCCTTCCTCTTAATTCTCCAAATGTTTTGAACTCCATCATTCTTTTGAGTTGTCTAGTCTTTCTTGACTCATCTCTAATTTATTTGCTTATCCATTTTATCATATGAAAAATTATTTCTAGGCACATTCGGATAAGACCAAGGAGACCTTTCTAATGCTTTTAATTTTTTTGGAGCTACTTTTAATTGGGATGTAGGTCCCCTTAAATCTTCATTATTTCGTGTAGCTTTTTGTTGAGATGGAGTTGGTGTAGATGCTTCTTCTTGTGTACAACATTCTAGCCCACTGTTATCATGTTGAGTTCTTCCTTGCCCAAGAACCATCTAAAAAAACTCTTCTTCCTTGACTAGCTTTTCATTCACATGTTTGGCATCTATAATTTATTTCTTGATCTATTCATAAGATTAGGTTATCTTTTTATTCGTAGCCTTAGGGTTTGAAATTTCCTTTGAGAGATTAGAAATTATTATATTGAATGAAGAAATATCTTAATCCTTGGTTTTTACTTTCTTTTTCAACTTTGTGTAAAGATTTTGAATATTTAAAAATTCATTATAGAATAAATCAAACCTCTCATCCTCATTAAGTTCATCATCTAAGGTATTAGCATCATCATTGATGAGAGTCATATAGACAAGGTGTGAAGTCTTTGCATCATCCACTACCTCTTCTTCATTTTGCTCTCCATCATTTCAACTTGTTACATTCTCATTTCCAAATGATGCTGCTACCTAATGAAGATGATGTCTCTTCATAACAAGTGTTATTATTATCTTAACAAGACTTAAAAGTGAAGTTGTAATTGAAACCTAAAAGGGCATGTTGTAATAACAAATGTGTCTCTTAAGGTAACGTTTGGGAATTTAACCTAAGGCATTTATACCCAAGGTTAGAGGTCATGCCAACAAGGAGTGGTAGAGTTGGTACAAGTAAGCCACAGGAAGTGAATTGAAGTGGGAAAAGAAGTAGATTGGCCATCCCTTCTAACTAGGTTATAGGCCTAATCATGATAGTAGTGCTAGATTTCCTCTAAGGGATAGATCCCAAAGGAATAAAACCCTAAGAAACACTCTCAGATCATGATCTAGATACTCTATTCCATATTAATAAACCATCATTTTCTTTCTCTTTCTGCATTGTTTCTTATTATTTATTTTATACATAATGTCAAATATCACATATATTTCACATTCGGTATATTTTCTTTGTACACAGAATGTCTAATATATCATATATTTGATGTTTTCCATGACATTTGGTGATGGGATGTCACACAACTCAAGTGGAAGCTTGTCTTTCTCATTGCTTCATCATTTCTATCATTTTGGTATAACCTTCCATTATTAGTTCATTTAGAGACCATATGGCCTCTTACACCACATACCAAGCATTCTATTGAAGATGAATCAAAATTAAAAATTAAATTTTTTTTACCTCTTTCCTTATCTTTGATTCTCTTACTCATTTGGTCAATGACATTGGTTTGTTTTTGAATTTCAACCTTAAGGTTTGAGTTGTGATTCTTGAGATAAAAAAATTCATCATTATGAACTTTAATTTTTATTTCCTTGGCATGTAAAGCATATTTTACCTCAATGCATAAATTTTGGAAAGAAAGAACTTCATGGAAAAATATCACATACCTTTCTTCAAAGGAAATATCATTTTGGAGAGACTTATTAAAATAGCAAATGTGATATAGGAATTGAGCACAGAAATTGATGAAGCATATTAGTCTCTTTATCCATATGTATCTAATGTTGATTACCCCTTCCATGTTCACTCTTGGAGATTAATGTAGAGTGCAAGAGTACCAGGCTCTAATACCCCTTGAGGATCATTGAACTTAGAAGAAAGAAAATGAATAAGTTCCCCAAATAAAACTTCCTTGAATCCAAACACACCAAAATTAACATGGTTCCCAACGTGTGTAGTCCATATTTGGAGGGTAGTTTGAAAGCATACCTCTAGAATTTGTTGCTCTCAAATTTGGTTTGAAAGGTATCACATCCTATACAAGCTCTAACCTTCACAATGAAGTGATTTGAAGCTATTAATTTACTAAACCCTGCAAGGTCCCAACAAGCTTAGAATATAGTTTATAGGATTCCACAACACTTCAATGTGGAGCTCAAGTTGTAAAGGTTGTGGAATCCTATAAACTATATTTTTGGAAGATGTCTTCACTTGATGGTATACATCTGCTATTTTTGGAAGACATCCTTTTTGCAAATAATCCTTCAATGATAAGGCTTTTTTCTAAGCTTTGAATTCTCTAATCCTTATCCATGTTCTTGAACTTCCATATGTCTTCTTATCTTAATTCAAGACCTACAAACACAACAACCACACAAACATAAAAACATCTTTGTGCTCCATTTTTCTTAATGTTTTAACATACCAACAAGTCAACATAAGCATTGTATACTATCAAGTGTTATTATGAAGTAATCATTATATACATCATTCTCTTGTTATTTTTCCTCATTGTACTATCATTTTTCTATAATAATTGATCAAAGTGATTTGTACCTCAAACTACAAGGATCAAAAAATATAGTTTCATTCTTTCTTTGTAATTTTTATTCTCTTTTGTTGTCCTATGGGATTGATGTCCTTCTTGCTAAAAGGCATATTACTTAAGCTTATTAGAATCCTATGGGATTGAGTGCTTGTGTAGCATCACAAAACTCTAAAGTGGAGCTCAAGTTGTAAAGGTTATGGGATCTTGGAAATCACATTATAAGCTGGTCGAGACCTTGTGAGGTTGAGTAGATTCATCCAAAGCAAAGCTTAGAGCTTGTACTAAGTGTGGTACCCTTTAAAACATATTTTGAAAGAAACAAAGTTTGAAGGTATGCTAGCAAACTATCCTTCGAGTGTGGACTACCCAATTTTGGAAACCATGTTAATTTTGATGTATGCTTTGTTTCAAAGAATTTTTATTTTGGGGAATATTCATCCCCCATGCCATTCTAATTTCAACAATCCTCAAGATCTTCCATGAGGAATATTCTCTAAGAGGAGAGTGTAATATCCTATTTCTAGATACCCCTCTTTTTAAGTATGCCCTTTGATTTGAACCCATGATGTGGTGTTTGACAAGTCTATGCTTTGAATTTGGTACCTCTCTGCTTGAAGCAATATGCTTATGATGTATAATATTATGAATTTATGGTTTTGGTTGAGTTATATGCCTTTTAATTTAATTATAATTAAATTTGATATTATAATTAATGTTTTTTATTAATAATATATTTAGTAACCCATTTTTGGGGGCTTTAAGCAATTAGGGGCTGTTGGATTGGCCATTAGCAAATGAGGTTCTACATGCAACATGTGGTATGCTATGTGTCATGTGTTTAGCATGATTTTAAGATAGTTTAGAAATTAAAAAATTAATTTTTCAACTATTTTACATTTTATTTAGTTTTGGTATAGCTTGTAGTAGTACCTTGTTTAGTTATATTTCATTTTGGACCTTGGATTTTTTGTTAGAGTTTGGAGATGACATAGCTATTAGGTAGTACCTAAGGTATCTTAGTAGGTTAATGTTGAGTATTGACCCATGTTAGGAATATTATTTTATGGACTAATTATATTTTCTTTTTACTTTTATTATTTTTCGTTAGAATCACTCTTTAATCAAACCTAGTCATGCCCTTGTAAGTATAAATACCTAGTAACCCTGCCATTAGAAATCATTTAATTACTTCACCAACATCTAGGAGATAGATCTAGAGATAAAGATCATGCTAAATAGGTGAGATGCCTCATTCAATCCTACATTATCATCCAATACTATTGTAAGTTCTTTTTTTTCGAATCTCATTCTATATTTCACATGGATTCAATTGTTAATCTAAGATTTTTCCTAGGGTTTAGAACCTATTTTAGTAGATTTTAGTCATGTAAGGGGTTTTACCTATAGGGATGTTGATTAGATAAGAAATTTATTATAATTCTCATCTTTTGGATCATTAAAAAAATAAATTATTTATGAATTCAATTTGATTTACCAAACATGATTTCAATTACTTTAGGGATTTTATTTACCAAACATGATGTGTTAATGCATGTTTCTAAAATCTGAGATTATAATATTGATTTTATTATGGTTTCAACATTGTATCTCAAATTTTTATTAAATTTGATTCATTTAGATTTAAAATTTTCTTTTCCAAATTTATGTGATGTAAAACTAGTGTTTTCTACACTTTTTCACATTTCGTAGGTCCAATATGACTCCAAATGATGATGTTGTAAAAGGCAAAGTTTCTTGACATGATGGTGCAAACTAAGGCATGCTTATTAGTACATCATGAATCCATCACAAAGTTACAATGTAGGTTTTGATGGATTTTGACATCATATTCTCATAGAGCATCAAAAAATAATTTTTTTTTATAAAGTTATCCAACCACTATTGAATCCTACAAATTATGAAAATAGCTAAAAGCATAGCTTTTAGGGCATCTCAAAATGATTGAAAGTTGGAAATTGCAACTGATCATTTTTTTTAATTTATGAATAATTAGAATACCTTTCTATTATTTTGGAAGGCATACCATCCTTGGTGAAAATTTTTGATGAGTAGGTGCATCATTCATTTATAAATTATGAAGATAAGATATGTTAACCTTTCATTGATATAACATATGAAACTTAGGACTTATGAAATAATGAATTTTAGCATAGATAATGATTAATTATGCTTTTTTATCATCCAAGACTTGAAATTAAATGTATTTATTTTTTTTCTATCATTTTTTTATTTTTTAAAGCCATCATAGATTTATTACATGGTGCACTTTTGAATAGTGTTACTAAAGCTTGTATAGAGGGACTTGACAAGTTTATTTTAAAGAAACCTTGACTCATCACTACATCCTTTGTTATATATAGTAGTAAAATCCATGCTACATTATCATTAAATAATGAAGTATTAAAGGGGAAGGAAGTAGAAGGATATGGACTTCTCACTCTAGTAGAGTATGAAAAATCAAGGTGGTATTGCTAGTCAACCTTAGTACTCATAATAAGAAGCTATAAATAAGTCCATCTAGTTTATTTTATTTTTGTTTTTATTATTGGATAAAATATTATTCTGAACAATGAATACTCATCCCAAATTTGAAAATTGAAAAATAAAGGTGGATGCTAGCTTCCATGTTATGGAGTTTGAATGGTGTTACGACCGAAAACGTTGGCAACTAGAAAACACCGAGAGGTTGTTAGTCGTGATAGTCTTAACCTCGAATCTGTGTGAGGGCCATGCTGGATAAATAGAAATAGGGTGCCTTTAATGGTCTGGTTGATCAAACATGGACTTAGTCAGTGCTAATATAACCTTTCGTAAATGGATAATTTTAAAACGAGACTTCTAGTATAAAATGATACCTTTAAATGATAAAGAGACAGAAAACAACGTAAAAGTGCAATGATAAGTAAGAAAGAAAAGTAAATTGAAGTTAGAAAAATGCACCGCTTCAAGAATGTGACTTCACTCTATCAAGGTGGATACAATTGGTTGCACAACGTTGAGGGACGCAGGGATCCCAAGAGTAGCTAGGACATTTAGAGTGAGAAAGCTGTATACTTGAATGTGGACTCAGGAGTCAACAATGCAGAATGCTATGAGGATAGTAGGAAAGAAAAAAAAATGCCATGTGGGATTGTTAACTATTTACAATGTCAAAAAAGATGTTTGCAATGCTCAGGAATACAATACTAACTTCTTGCTTGCTTGCTAACCAATTCCCTTGCCAACCATCCGAGAGACTGAAAAAGGATCTTCTGAGCATTGCTCATTGCAGTATTTATAGGGCCAAGAGCATGTGAAAGATGGGGTTTGGATGCCACGTGTCTTGAGCCTATGTTAACTTGACTATGCTGCATGGGTGTGCATGATCTTTGGACGTGCATGTCCATTGGACGAGCCTGCCATGTTGTAATTGTCAACCTACCATGCCGTAATTGCATTGTCAGAGATTGGAGATGTGTGCCAACGGTGCAATTAGGTGAAGTACATTGATGTGGCATAACTATCTGCTATGTCGTGCCATGCTTTGTAGCGTAGCGTAGCAACTTGCTATGTTGTGCCACGCTATGCAGTGCAGCATAGCGTAGCCACCATTTTGAAGCAAAAGCTTGTGTTGCATCCTACTGCATGTGCTGGAAACCTTTGAAGCACACTACCTATTTATTGCATATTTGCTATGCTATGCTACACTGCGTAGCGTAGCATAGCATAGTAGTTGGCCTTAGTTGAAAAATGTCGACAATCTACAAAAATTTGCCCTTTGCATTGTGAATCTTGCAAACTTGCTGATCTTTCCCTTTGAGATGCCTTTCGTTATTCCCATAGAGTTGCTACACTGTGCTATACTACGTAGCATAGCAACCGACATGGCCTACAGTTTTCCTAAGTTTTCCACTTTCTGGTGAAGGAGCCATTGTTGAAGAACTTGGAGTCAAGCGAAGCAATTGTTTTTGAAGGCCAGAGGTGCTAAATTAGTGCATTTGAAATCACTAAGTAAGCTAAGACTTCTTGTCTTGCTATCAGTACACTTTGCTATGCTACATAGCATGGCATATCATAGCATCTTGTCTTGCAACAATTTACAGTTGACTATTTGAACAACTGTTTCCTGAAGCCTACTACGCTATATAGCATGGCGTAGCGTAGTAGACTCTTCGACTAGAAAACTTGCCAAACTATTTTGCACATTTTGAGCACCACTGAAAACTCTTTGCATCATCTCTGATTGGGCTGTCAACTGGAAAAATTACCCAGCTATAAAAGTTTCCAAACTGAATAGCCTAAACACGAAACATCCACTTCTTACTGAAGTGTCATGACATTGCCTAAATTGCAAAGACCTGGTGAAGCAAGGATGCCCTACAAATTTGGGATGTTTCATTGGCCCCTCTTTGTTGATGTCTAGAAGATGGACCCGAGAGATGTCGACAAAGAATACAAAACACCACAAAAGACAAAACGCTAACATTGTTTTGTGGTGATTGTCAAGACGTCGCTTAGCTGTGCTTGAGAGTGTTGCATTGATTTTTTATGGGGGGAAAGGAGTAAGTAGGGAGGAAGGAGGTTCACAGAAAGGGTAAAGATGAGGTTTAGCAGAGTCCCTCATCGGAGTTCTCATGAGCGAGTTGTTCTTGTTTTCATGTTTACTTTCACTGACCTTCAACCTCTCATCGAAACATTTGGAGAGGGTGATTGTGAAATGGCTTACATGCCATTTGCTTTAGGCACGTGAGTTTTTGATCTCTTATGCTTTTTCCTTTTGCTATTTTTCCATTTACATTTGCAAACAGCCTTCTTGCAGTGTAGGTGTTTCTTTCCTCGGATGAGTTGTGTTACATCCACGTGGGGGCTTTGACCTACCTATAGATGCTTCCCATGCGGCGTGTTGTGTTACGCATGTCATGGACTTTGCGGTTAAGCAAATAGCAAGGCTTCACAGGCATTGGAAAAATCTTGTAAAAGTGGGAAGCAAGTAGATATTGTAGGTGCAAGAAGTAGGGTAAAGGGAAGAAGCTCAGAAGGTAGGATAGGATATGCACTCTGAAGTAGCCAAACTAGTCAAGACAATCACTTCGCAATGTTGTAGCATTTGCTGCTGTAGCGAGATGCACCTTCGACCGATGCCTCATCGGAACACACCTTGCAAACACAGAGAGTGAACCAAAAGAAATAGCCATGATGCAAAATGAGGGCAAAGCTCTCGCTTGCTATAGACATTGTTGTAGCTCTTGGACATTGTTGCTCATGTACGATGTCCAAAGTAGGAAGGGCAACAGCAGCCTTGGTAGCGTCAGTGTGGAGGAGCTAGCATCGAAGGAGCAGGGAGTTGCTGTGTATGCAGATGCTCTAAAATCCCTGCCAAAAGCATGCATTCTTAGTTCATCTATGGGATCAGCTACCACATAGCTAAACATCATCTGAGCCTAGATTCTGGAAGGGAGATCGAGGATAAGAATATTTTGGCTGGGCCATAATACTACTGAAACTCCAACAGTAGGCACTAACCAAGGAACTACCGTCAAGGCAATGGATCATGGTGACGGTACGTCTAGGGGGGTCAGTGAGATGTTATACGACAAATCTAGGGGATCAGCAAGGTTTCAGGAGTGGCAGCATTTCATATGTTCCAGATCGTGTTCTTAGTGTGTCATGAACTACATTCTGGAACTACAATGTCCCACCCCACATTAACACTGTGCAGGCTAGCTTGATGTGTACTTGGTGTAGATGCATGGTGGGGACGTGCCACGAACCCAGTTTAAGGTCCTGGTAGATCATGTGCTAGTTTAAGGCCCCAATGGACCATTGTGCTGGTTTAAAGTCCCAGCAGACCATATGTGCTAGTTTAAGATCCCAGCAAACCATGTGTGCTAGTTTTACATCATAGCAGATGTTTGTTTCCAATTTTACGTTGTGATGGATGATCTATGCCAGTTTAACATCGTAGTAGACGTTGGTGTAGCCATGCTAGCTTAACGTCGTAGAGGACGTTTGCTCACGTTTGCCAGTTTTACATCCTAGCAGACATTCTATGCGAGTTTTAGTTGTAGTGGATGATTTCCTATCTACTCGATGTGCTTAGATGTAGAACAACTTGAGGTATGAGTGATTCACCAAGTTGGCGAATGCATTGCCATCCATGTCTGCCAACTTGAAGGCTCCCTTCCCAAAGGCTTTGGTGACCATATATGGGCCTTCCCAATTGGCTAAGAATTCTCTCACATTCTCATGGAGAATCATGAGGATAAGGTCTCCCTTCTATATTGGTCATTGATGTAGGTCTACATGGTGTTTTTTCTATTGCTTGCTCTGGTTGCGCTCTATGCGACTCAGGGTTTGTGCATGCTCTTCCTCTATTGAGTCAAGGTTGATAATCCTTGACTCATTATTCTGGGCTTCACTCATGACATCAGATAGGATCATCTAGAGTGATGGTACCTACAACTCAAGAGGCAACATAGCGTCAGATCCATAAACAAGACTGTAAGGAGTCTTACTCGTCGCGGTCCTACATGTCATCCTGTAGGACCATAGAACATAGAGGATTTGCTCATGCCATCACCTCTTGCTGTTGCTAAGCATTATTTTCAACAAGTTGATGATGGACTTATTTCTAGCCTCCACCTACCCATTTTCCTATGGGTAATATAGGGAGGAGAATGATTACCTAATGCGCAGATTGTTGTAGAAGGTTTGGGTTTCCATACTACTGAATTGTGGTTCATTGTCGGTTACAATAGTCATCGAAAGACCAAACCTTATCACGATGTTATCCAAGATGAAGTGGCAAACCTACTAAGATGTCATCTTCCTCAAGGGGATAGATTCCACCCACTTAGTTTAGTACTTAGTGGCGGTGATGATGAAGTTATTCCCTACAGAGGACTTGGGTGTGATAGGTCCTATGAGGTCTAGTCCCCATTGTTGTAAATGCCACGTGATCTATGTTAGATGCATCTCCATAGGTGAAATGTGTATGATATTTGCATATCTTTGGCATGTGTCACACATCTTGACCTTTGACAGGAAATCATGCTCCATATGGGACCATTAGTATCCTAGGCATCTAATTTTTGTTGCCATAGCCCTAGGTGCTATGTGTCTGCCATATAGTATCTCATGTACTTCATTAATCATCTTCCACGCCTGCTCCTCACCCATGCATGCCAACAATATCCCATCATAGGAATGCTTGCACAGGGCGTCATTTCCCATGAGCATATATTGTTGGGCATGTCTGGGGATCACATCTGTTTGGGCAAATGTCAGTTCACTTGGGGGTTCATCATGTTACAGGTAGGCTTTAATTTTAGCGTACCACTCTTGGGTATTTTTAGCATTGATAGAGGCCATGTGCCCTTCTTGAGTGATAGGCTCAGTACATTTGACAATCAAAGTGGGTAGACTTGCAAATGAGTATGGTGGAATATTTAGTGCAAGGGTGGCTAAGGCGTTTGCTACGGTGTTCTCATTGCATGGCACGTGTTGCACATCCATAGTTGCAAACTGTTTGAGCAAGCTTTTCACTAGGTCATAAGAGGGTTCAAATACATAGCTTTGTAGGCATAGATCTCAGTGATTTTATTCACAACTAGTTGTGAATCATTGCAAATTGCCAGGTGTTGTATGCGTAGTGTTTGGGTAGCCAAGAGGCCTCTAAGTAACCCCTCGTACTCTACCACATTGTTGGTGTAGGGGAACACAAAATGATAAGAAAAAAGGTGCATTTCCCCAGAGGGAAATGTAATGATGGAAGCTACACTACCTTCTCAAGTGGTCAAGGCACCATCAAAGTGTAAAGTATCTTCCAAGTGCGATGGGATAGGGTTGATAGTGCTAACATGCTTGTCTAGGAATTCATGATCTATAGTTGCCTGGTCATCAACTGGTGAGGCTGTAAGTTGCATTACTATGGCTTGACCCTTCATCGATGATTAGTTCACATAGTGCAAATCAAACTCTACAATTATTACTTTCCATCAGGCTATCCTGCTACTTTCATATAGGTTGTTAGTGATAGCCCGGAGTATGTTGTTTTTGCAAATAATGTTAATTATACTACGGAATAGGTAATGCCTCCACTTCTTTAACACAAATACTAAGGCAAGTTAATTCCTCTCCACCTCATTGTATTTCACCTCATGAGCTATTAATGCATGACTCAGATAATACAGTGGTATCTCATATCCGTCGTCTTGTTTCTGACATAACAGTGCTACGATACATGTGTCACATGTGGCAAGGTAGATGAAGAAAGGCCTATCCCTTTGTGGAGGATGCACATTTGGGATGTGCAGAAGCTCTTTCTTCAAGTTATCAAAGGCTTGTTGACATTGAGTCATCCATTCAAAGTTTACCCCTTTCTTTAGAAGATGTTGCATGGGGTGTAACTTGTCAATTAACTTTTCTATGAACCTTTCGATGAATTGTACCCTACCTTGCAAACCATGCAATTCCTTAAGATTTGTAGGAGGTGCTAGGTTGACGATGGCCTTAACTTTGTCAGGGTCCACCCGTATTCCATCCTCCAATACTACAAACCCTAACATACATCCAATTTTCAACCTAAAGACATACTTCTTAGGATTAAGGTGTAGATCATGCATTTCACAGCACTTGAGGACTACCCCTAGATCATGTGGGTGATCAACGGCCTCTTTGGACTTGAATGTTATATCATCCATGAGGTCGTTTAGTGTTTCTAGGATGTAGTCATTAAAGATGTAGGTCATGGCTCACTGGTAGGTTGCTTCGGCATTCTTAAGCCCAAAAGGCATCATGGTGTAACCACAGGTACCCCATGGGGTCATGAAGGTTTTTGTTAGCTGATGCTCTGGGTTGATGTGAATTTTGTTGTAGCCAAAGAAACCATCCATGAAGGATAGCAGAGCATAATGAGTCGTAGTGTCGATGAGTTGATTGATGCTTGGAAGTAGGAAATCGTCTTTAATTGTTGCCTTGTTCAGATCTTAGAAATATATATAGATTCGTATTCCTCCTATTTTCTTAGAAACCATAATGATGTTGGAAACCCATTCCAAATAATCAATTGCAAAGATAAAACCAACTTGGTATAGCTTGGTGATTTGATTCCTTATGGCTAGTGTAATTTCTAGTTTAACCTTACGAGCTTTCTACTTGACTGCCTTCATACACAGGTCTAGGACAATGTTGTGTTGTATTAGCCTCGGATCTAAACCCGACATGTCACTGTATGACCATGCAAAGAATTTAATGTTGTCTTGCAAGATTTTTCCCATACCTTCGTGTGTCTGCGCATCTAAGAGGAAACTAAGTTTTAACATTTTTACTTTGCCCTTGGACTTGGTCACAAGTGTCTTGATGAGAGGGTCCTCAGTTACATCCTTGGCCTCTAGATCTAGGGTTTGGACAAGATGCTCAGGCTAGTCTAGGGATGTTTCTAAGGATGCTATGGTGGTAGCTATGGTTGATTTCCAGTCGACTAGGTCTGGGTTCAATTGTCTTGCGAGCTTGCCATGTGGACCGGCTAAAGCTAAAGGAGTGGAGAGATCACAATGCATTTTCATTTTTTTTCTCAACCAGTTTAAAGTTATGGAAGACCACTAAGGCATGGCGGTAAAAAAAAGAAAAACTGTAAAATTGTAGAAATGTCGATGTGAGAATGTGAAACTACTAAAAAATGCAAAAATGCCAATGCAAAAGCATGAAACTACTAGTTTAACGTCATTACGGACTACATACGTGTAATGGATTGAAACTACTAGTTTAATGTATTTTTGGAGCAGTAAAGTCATCGCTATGCCAAGACTACTAGTTTAAGGTCTTTTCAAATCGGTAAAGTTTTCGCTATGCTAAGATTGCTAGTTTAAGATCTTCTTGGACCGCTAGAGTTGTAACTACGCTAAGATTGCTAGTTTAAGGTCTTCCCAGACCGCTAGAGTTGAAACTACACTAAGATTGCTAGTTTAAGGTCTTTCCAGATTGGTAAAGTTGTAACTACACTAAGATTGCTAGTTTAAGGTCTTTTCGGATTGGTAAAGTCGTCGCTACGCCAAAATTGCTCATTTAAGAACTTTCTGGACCAGTAATGTTGTAACGACGCTAAGATTGCTAGTTTAAGCTCTTTCCAGATGAGTAAGGTCACCACTATGTCAAGATTGCTAGTTTAAGATCTTTTCAAACTGGCAACTAAAAATATATATATATTTTTTAGGAAAGCAAACAGTTAGCTTGAAGCGTGCTAAGATATTTTGCCCAAATCTGTCTGTTTTAATTGCCAACAGTGCTACGATGTCATGGCGAGCATGCTACACTGCATGGTATACCCCACATTAAATGGAGAGAGAGAATGAAAAGTTTTCCTTTTCCACCATTATGGCCATAAATATGGATTAAACCTTGGTAAGCTTCTCATTCTCATCATAACAGCACAGAGCCCACATTCAGAGTACAAAGCGATTTCGGAGCGCAGAGCGATCGTGCTAATAGAGAGCAAGGCAGTTTTTTGGAATAGCAACGAGAAAGAGTCAGTGAGCAGGGTGATGACTCTAGAGAAGGAACCCATACACTTAGTTCTTGCAAAGTTCAAGGAGGTAAATGAAGCCCTAGGACACATGACACAATCACACGTCGCGATGCAGGAAGAGACGTCGATGACCCGGTAGGTTGCTATGCTTCCTCTATTTTTTTGTGTGCTTCTGTTATCATTTTTTATTTTCTACTTTTAATTTTTCAATTTGGCTTCAATTATCCATGTTTTCTATCATCGAGTTATCATTTTTTTGGCCCTTTCCCCATCGCTGTCGCCATTTCAGCCATGATGGATGCACAAACACTATGCTAACATTACATGCAAGGTCGCTTAAGCTGCCATCATTGCGGTTGTCATAACCATGGGGATTTGGACACTTTAAGTTACTTAGCTTTCAAATGGCGTAGTGTAGGACCCTTTGGAGGGTTTGGCCATGCATGATGTGATAGTGCGACATGTTTTTTTGTCAGGGTGTAGTGCTAATCGCTTTGCTAGGGTTAATCACTTTGTTGCTATACTAGGTTGTTTTCGCTATGCTATCACTTTCATGTTCTTAGCTATGCTATCTACAGGTTGGCTAAAATCATAATTTTTTTCTACACTAATGCTTGCTATGCTACGTGTGTATTGTGCTCGATCATAGTGCTAACTTTTTCCATTGTGTTCTGCAGGATAGCGCTGAGGCCAATTCTGATTGTCTTAGAAATTGTAGGGATCCTGTGTTGTGTAAACAGACCAATGGCCAACATTCCTCCTCCCCATACATGTGTGGGGTAGCGAGGGATCTGGTTTAGGAAAGGAGCATAGGAGTTCCTACAATTCCTCCTCCAACGCTTCAGTGTGATCATTTGGTCATACCTAGAGGAGGAAGAGGCGGCCATCATAATAGAAACCCTATTGCCTAGGGCAATCCAGGGTATTCTGAGGTTTTTGATGGATGGGAAAATCAGTAGCAGGAAGGGAGAAGGATCCAGTTAACACCCCAAATATTTAAGTGTTTTGCTTGGATTTGGGATATGCCCGAGTATAGCTGCTACCATCCTTACAATACATTGTTCGTTGCATGTCATATGGGAACATGGTTCCAAAACCCACCAAGAACCATTTACTATGCTGGTAGGTGAGTTTTTCAACACTGTTCCTTTGCATTGTGCCACATTCGCTATGCTAGCCAAATGTTGATGCTATGTTTTTATTACTATGTTTTAAATTAATAAGGAAGGACTTCATGATAACACGGATGTGCTAACCACAGCATGGATGGCCCTGCAAGAGTTTTCTTCTGCTGAGAACCTACATGCAGGTGTGATTTTTCAATGTAGGAGTGAATACCATACCTACCCAAAGCTATACCCCATTCCCTATGACAGATGCAAGGAGTTGGGTTGGTTGGATGAGGGATGGGCATCCTTCTAATCGATCACTGTTGAACAAGTTCTAGTTAGTCTTCCACCATTCCCGTTACCATATAAACCTGCTAAGCCAAGTAATAGGTGCAACATCCTGAAGTGTCTTTGCTATTTTTTTTGCATTTTCTATGTCTTTATAAAAACTTCTATAGGGGTGAGAAAGTCCCAGGAGGTGACAGTGGTAACTTCCAAGAACTAGGAGGCAAAGAGCTACTTCAAGTATGGAGAAGTAGATGGGAGCCAAAGTTGGATATGCAGTGTAGCCTCAGACTCCTTGGTCCAAAATATCCAAAAGGCTAGGCTTATGTATTTTTTCCTGGCCCTGAATCCAAGTGTTCCTACCATTGAGATACTCTCCTTAGTTGACTCATTTTCTGATAGGGCGGGCCGCTTCCATATGCACATAAAGGATGTATGAGTGGTCATTGAAATCAATGACCAAGTGATCCTAGACCTTTTTGATGTCCTTGCCGATGGCATCCTCATAGAGTCGAAGACCAAGGGGGAGCCGACCCATTAGAAGAAGGAGGACCTACCAAGGAAGTTTACCCTCTCTTCCATGCTCACAAATTTCCCCAGCAACTTTCCCAAGGGAAGGTCCTTGGGATTGAGCAGGCCTGGGTAATGCATGAGGTTATGGAAGAGGGGGCTCACTACAACTGGGCCAGGTTTCTATGTAAAGGCTTGCAAATGAAAATCTTGGGGATCCATAAGAGGCTGGAGTACCATTCCAATATACATTATGCCTTTTACATAGCCTTAATTTCAGGGAGTTTCTGGTAATCCACGAGAATGGATCCTGGGTCATGAAAAATCACAACCAAATTTCTAGATCATGGATTCACCAAATCGTCCAGGCCACCCGAGCCCAAGATGCCCCAGAAATAATCGAAGAGTCATTCTCTTTAATGACTAGGG
Source organism: Gnetum montanum (assembly GCA_015680685.1). Taxonomy (NCBI): domain Eukaryota; kingdom Viridiplantae; phylum Streptophyta; class Gnetopsida; order Gnetales; family Gnetaceae; genus Gnetum; species Gnetum montanum. Next base: position 60,736 of record MNCI01014439.1, read on the forward strand.
ATCGGATGGCCCGCAACTTTCATGGCCAAGATAGCATAGGAGAGGTGCTCCTTGCCATAGCTGGTAGCATGTCATGGGGGAAACATCTCATAGTCGAGACTGTGGCCACCTAGTTGCAATGAAATAGGTCTAATTCAATTGAGGGAACCCTTCACATGGAGGAAGAGGAGGGGTAGAGACTATGGTTCAAGCTACAGAGGACACAACCCCCCATTGGTAAACACTTATGATTAATGCCTACTTTACTAATGCCTACTATGCTATGATACGCTAGACATCGTATCGTATCATAGCACCCTCTTTATACTAAGAGCTAATGCAAACATGTTTTTGAACTGCCAGAGGAAGAAGATGAAGAAGAAGAAAGCAATGAAGAGATGTCGTCCCCTAAGACGGGGGCAACGAATAAAGATGTAGAGGCCCCAGTCTTGGAAGAAAGGGCCTCATTCAAGGGGGCAAGAGTTCCTGCTACTAATGCAGGGGCTCTTATTATTAGGCAGAATCCTCCTACTAATGAAGAGGGAATTTTTGGAGATGAAGAAGAGTCTCCCATGAATAAAGGGGATGTTGACACCTCAAAAGGAAAAGTGCTTGTGAATAAATAGGAAGCCCACATTGACCCAGAAGGGAGTTCTGCCAAGGATGTTACCATCACTCAAAATCAGAAGGGAGGGGAACTAAAGTTAGACTTTGGTGAGTTTGGCAATATGTATGCCTTATCATAGCCAATTTCATTCATTTCTTACATGCTTAGTTGTATGAAAACACCACTATTAACATTGAAGAACCCCCACTGATTCATGTGGAACCATGGGCTAAGACCCTTGATAAGTTTGCGTTTAGGCAGGGGATCGTTGATGACACGATCGGCCATCTTCAGTAGATCGAACCTGAAGTGGGTAAGTAGTAGTACTAGATAATTTCATGTTGCTTTTCTAGAGTTCTTGAATTTTTTAACCTCGTTGCGCTAATGCAGATGACATGCTCTTTATGTTGTGATAGCCTCTTGACTCAAATGGGACTCGACACACCCTTTGAAAGTCGGTGGTGTGCCTACATTCCTACCTGAAGTGACCAAGGTGCCTCGTCACGTATACAACGCGGCCAAAAAATGTGCTTTGCAATTAGCTCACTTCTTGTGGGAGTATAAGTGTGTCAATGAAGACCTATGTAAATGGGTCCAAAAGGCTAAGAAAGAGAAGGTTGACCTGAGTGCCAAGGTTGAGGACCTTAGATCGAGGAACGAGTTCCTCCTAGCCCGTGATACTAACAATGAGGACTAGTGCATAGCTGTGATGGATCATGTCATATTTTGGATAGTTGTGCGTTAGAACAATGAAGCCAACCACGAAATAATAGAGTAGTGGATGCAAATGAACTTGTTGGCCCAAAAGAGTTAGGATTGGAAAGGCTTCAGAGCCAGGGTTTATGAATGGGGGCAATCCCAGAAAAACCATAAACACATGTATAAACTGGAACGTGCAACCTATCATAAACTGTATAGGGACGCCTCTATGGAGGCATTTACCTACAAGACATTTGTAGATGCTATTGGCGTTTCTGAGGCCTACAATAAGTTCAAAGAGTAGGTAAAGGTTACGGAATCTTCTTAATGGGAAGTGGGCCTTCCTACAAGAGAGATCGCAACCACCTCCTTTTCTCCAGGACCACCAAGGTGGACGACCGCTGAAAAGGAGAAAGCTGTTGTAGACATTGAACTAAGTAATAGGTGTTGGATGGATATCATAGCAGAGGAGGTCTAGTGCTGCCTCAGGCTTGATCTAGATCAAATACCCTTTGAGACAGATGAAGGTCCTTCTTAGGTCAGTCACAATCACTTTCTATTGTATTAATTCTTGTGGTTTGCTGCAACTTGCATGTGTTTCCCTAACCATCTACTTCATTCCTATGATGCAGGTTCTAGATGAGGGCATAGGGCCTGCAGAGGGTAGGAATGAAGAGTGGTCAGAGGACAACACTGGGGAAGGAAATGTAGAATGGGGTGATGTAGAAGTGAGTGGCAAAGATGATGCAGGCAGAGATAACCCATGATAGCATGGGAATTGTTTTAAAATTTTTTGATTTTTGTAAAATTTTTGCAAACATTAACTAAAAGATAAAAATTTTGAATAAAGAGGTGAATTGATTGTATGCTAACTTATGCATTGTGTATGCACTAAATTTCATGTTAAACTTTCACTCTTTTGTGCTAGTTTTAGGCCATTTCGGGCCATGGCATAACATAGTTTCAAGCCATTTCAGGCCATCGCTAGTTTTAGGCCATTTCGGGCCATGGCATAACATAGTTTTAGGCCATTTCGGGCCATCTCTAGTTTTAGGCCATTTTGGGACATGACATAACATAGTTTTAGGCCATTTCGGGCCATTGCTAGTTTTAGGCCATTTCGAGCTAGTAGTGTGTTAAAGGGTGATACGGTAACGATTTGGAAAATGGTTAATTAGCAACTAGCGTAGATGCAAAATAGAAGGGAAAAATGTGCAAGGGTGGGCAACTGGGCAAGAAGTAGTGGGATTGCTATGCTATGCATAGCTGCTTCTTGATCCATCATGGGTTGAGCAAGACATAATGCCAAGATGCTTTGTCAGGGCCTTCATCTACATCATTTCCCCCCGCTTGGAAGGGCAACTTAGCCCATGCGCTTTTGTTTTGGAAACTAGCTTGCTTAGCTGATTCCTCCACTGGGAGCTTAGTGTATGTTGTGACAAGCGCTTCATTCTCAGAGGTTACAACCTCTAAGCCCTATTCCATGTCTACATTGTTGATTGCTTGCATCGCTACCTTGTCACCATGGATCACCACCTCCTTACTTGCATATGGTAGGTGGATCTCCTAATGAATGGGTGAAGAGATAGCCCTAAGTTGTGCTAACCATGATCTCCCCAAGATCAAGTTAAACCTAGGCATTTCCTTGACCACGATGAATGTTGTGTTCATGGGGAACTAGTCCCATGCCATGAAGTTTATGTGGATCGTGCCCTTCACCACAACCCGAGTCCCATTGAACGACCTCAGGCATGATGTCGGTGTGGGTTTGATCTGGTTGACCAAGCCTAACTTGTCCACTATAGGGAAGGGGATGACATTCGTGGTAGCCCCTTCATCAACATGTACCCTTCGGATCTAGTGTTGACCAACCTGAATTATGATGAATAGGGGTGTTTTAGTTACCTGACCCTTTTCAGGGTTTTCCCTAATGGAGTCATCATTGAAAGCTAGTTGGGATGGTTCCGTCTTTGCAGGTGCAGAGGGAAGCATGACCGAATGCATTGCTTCCTCTTCCACTGACATGTCTTCATTGATTGGAATCATTGTCAACATGCGGATCAGAGCCTTATGGTGTGGGATAGATGTCATGATTAGGTCATACAAGCTTAACATAGTGTTCTTTTGCTTCATAGCTTTTTTGACCTGAGTGAGGGCATCCAGAAAGTCTTGGCCACCCCCTTGTTTACTAGATTTTTCCTCTTCTATTCATCCCAGGAGATAAATTTCCAAAGGAGGGGCAGTTTTGGATTTGGGTTTAGACCTTTTTTGGTAGGGCAGCGTAAACTATGTGGTTGTAGTAGCATCCCTCTTTAGTGATAAGGGTGTAGATGTAGGAGGTGAAGACATGTGGTTGGAAATACCTGGGGTGGTGATTCCTTTCGAAGTCTCACCTGTGAAACACACTTCTTGTTTTCTAGGATGAGAAGGCTATGCGACTGCCTTGAATGTGATGGGGGCTGTTGAAGGAGTTCGCCCCCTAATGACAAATGGTGCTAATAGTGTTAATGGATGGGGTGGCATGGTTCTACTAATAGGTGGTGTGGGGGTGGATGCCCAGGGAGGGACCCTCAGGAAAAATGGCTATTGCAAGCCTCAGCTAGCGACTTGTGGTGTTGGTGCGCTACACTGAGGCATGCGGATCACAAATGGTTGCTGGGGCAACCTAGAATCACTGTCAATGCCGATGGTGTTGATAACTATTGGCACATTTGGCCATTTCATGGAATATCAAAAGAAGATACCAAAAAAAGGCAATATTTAAAACAACTACATAAAAAACCAATCTATTTTGAGACCACTGGGAAAATATGAATAATGCTAGGAAAAACCACTGGAAAAGTCTCAAATTAAAAAAAAAATCTGAGATTGATGTTGTTGCACGAGATACAAGAAGAAGTTGTTAGAATCAGGTTTTTACTGTATTGTAAAAATCTAATTTTTCTTTTACTAATGGACCCATAAAGCCAAGCCATTGTCCTATACACACTTGGACATCATATTTTTTTCGTGAGCGTTATGCAAGGTAACGCCAAAAGACACTTGCTTTGTGTTGAAAACTCACGAAAGTTCACAAGACAGTGAATTTGTACCTATACCAAAAGCAAGAAAGATGATGAAACTACAGTACCAAAGATAAAAGATACACCAGGTTGGAGGAAGCAGAAGAGCATTTGCAAGGGTTAGAATGATCTCATATCTACTACCGAGCTACAACATGTAATAATCTAATAGGCAAACAATTATAGTCTTCTAACATCAAATCTAGCAGAAGATGGAGCTAAAATACGTCAAGATTTTTTTTTTATGAAAAAAATCCCGGCTCTGTAAGAAGATATAATATATTCCATTAATGAGAGCCCCTCTTGGAAATTTCCTTGAATGGATAGATCCAATTCACTTCGGCACGGACAGAACGAGCAAGGATGCTACTTTAGAATAAGCATTTTCTTCATTGCCTATGCCGACCATGATGGTACTGATGTAATTCTAGCTACGCCGACCATGTAAGCTACTACTGAAACAAAGACAGATCACAAAGCACCCACCCAACCCTTCATGGTCGATACAGAATGATAGAGGTACAATGTCTGCCTTGACCTACGAGTTTTTTAAAATGAGGAGATACATTGGGTTCACGAGATGGACACCATAGCAGACCTAGGATTTCTATGTTGGAGCATAACAGTAGCAGCAATAATAGTGGAAACAATAATACTAGCAGCAGCAGCTATGCTTGCGTTTTGATCGAGCATTTCTACGGTGCTGAGCATGCATGTATGAACCAGTTCCAGGACTTTGCTCTGCAACCATGCGAGCAGAGGACAAGGTTGTAGTAGCAACGTGGTGATGAACATGGATAACACAACACTATAAAAAAAGGTAGCCAAACCAAAGAAACTCTGGCCTATTCTTCCAGAACTGCATGATCAGCCACGTTGTTCATAGCATAGTAGAGGATTACTAGGAATGATAATAGAAATGATAATCACTACTGGACACTATATTTTCGGTGGATCCGACATGATCTACGACCATGGAGGAGGAATAACTGAGCCGTGAGAGAATTGGCAATAAGCTTGAAATGGTGGAATCTACGCAAAAATATGTGAATTTCAGGATAATGATTGTTGGTGAGAGGATGTTTGTGCAGGCATATAGAAAGGCGTTTCAGACGTGGGATCTATTCAGCATTTGGGGCATGGCTCAGCCACTGAAATGTATCCTGGAGCTGTTTCTAATGTGGATTTCATGTTCAATGCCGATGATAGACCTGTGCTTCTGCATCATATGGTTTCCAAGGAAAATTTTCCTCCTCCACTCTTCAGCGATTGAACACCACATGGCAACATTACTACATGCAGTGGTAGAGCCTTCTTTTGCGGTGGCCGTTGATATACAGTTCTGGTTGAGATTAGCATAGGGCGAAATAATTTGAAACTGATTGTAGAAACTAGGTAGTTCCAGGCCTGGTGCCTTCACATTCGGACTTCACATTCAGAGGTTTTCTTAACAATGCCAAGTAACCACCACCAGATTCGAATTTCGTGTTCCAGTGAACGTAATTTTTCCAAGGAAGCGAAGCCAATAGCAAATTTTACGTGGATTTAAAATGCAAATAGAGATGATTTACTTATACAAATTTACAAGGACCAGCTTTCTTCATTTAAAAAAAAACCATACAACTGCCAACACCAACGTCTACACTAAGGTGGATGCTGAATTACTTTCTTACTATCGTCTGTTCATGAAAATTACTAGGGTTTCAGTGGTTAACGATATTTAACATTTAAAAACTTAAAATCCTAAACAAAATAATTAAAACAAAATGAAAATTGTATAAAGCTCTTATAGTATAGAGATCTTGGATTTATTGTTTAAAAAAATTATTATTATTATATAGGTTGTTGCTTATAAAGGAAATATTTGTAATATTTACACATGCCAATGTTAGCATGATTTTCTCCTAACTTCATGTATACGTTACAACTTCCTAACTTGTTGGGCAAGTAATATCTCCTAACTTGTTGGGAAAGTTATAACTTCCTTACTTGAGAGAGAAGTTAGCCAAGATATTTTGGAATATCTAACCACTTGTAAAGAAGAAATTGTGAAAGATTACTTGTAAGATGACTTACTAAAGACAATATTTCAGCCTCTTTGTCATAGTCCTGTGAGTTATGCTTATTATTTTTTATTTTGTTTAAATTTTTTAGCTAGTGGTTTAGATAGTACCATGCTTGACAAGTAATTTTGAGATTTTTAGAGTGCTGTTATTGTTTCTTGTTGAATAATAGAAGATTTCCATTAAAATTTTGCCATAGAAGCGCTCATGTTTGAAAGCCTTAAGAGCATTTTAGTAGCAAATTTGATTATTGTGCAATGTATAAGAACTGCTATTAAGATTGTTGTAAGAGAGCCTCTGCTTGTAGTCAAGCTATTGAACGATTCAGAAAATCTTTGGTATTTTGATAGGATAAGAATAGCTTATTATATCTTTAAAGTGAATCTCCATGGTATTTCAATCAGAAATTGTTAAGTCTTTTGAAGGTTCTATTGAATGCAATTTTTGACATCCATTATCTAGCCAAAATAGAGTCTCATACACGATAGTTTACGTAGCAATTTTTTTGGTAGCATAGTAGGATTGTCTTGAAGAAATTGCTTATTTGAGCCTTGGAAGTTTGAACAATTTGTAGTTATTGAATTTGGGCTAGCTTTATTGCGAAGTGTTTACTCGTATCATTTTACCTTGTTTAAAGATTTGAGATCTTTACAAAAATCTGCTTTCTTTTCTATCTATTTCTATTGAATCTTGCTCTATTTATAGTTTTCTTGTGGAACTATCTCTTTCTCTAGGGAAAATTAGACGAAGATTCGCGGAGTTGTGCTCAAATGTTTTTGCAAAATTTTATTTGTTACAAGTAGGTATTATAAGGGCTGCATAGACTAGGCAATTGAACAAAATAGGAACTATCAACAATTCATAGTACTTTGCAAAGTTGGCTGAATCTCTTTAAGATAAGTTATTTATACTTTTACACACAACCTAATCTTTTCATTTTTCGCAACAGCACACACACATACTCACATTAACTACCGAGTCTATTTGGAGGTATCTGGGCCTTGGTGTTGCCAGAAGACCAGCAAGCACCTAAATCCTATTCAAGGACACTCGTTGGCGATCGCATCCCCAATGGTCACCAACAGTTCTTTTGGCTCTAGAAGGAGGGCTGAAAATTTAGCCTCTAAGTTCATAAGCCTTATAATTTTAGCACATCAACAAACTTTTGTTACTATAAGGCTTAAGAAATTAGATACTATTTTCAGTTCATGATCAAGAAGATTGATAGTTTGGAAAATTTAAAAGTTTTAAAAGATATTCTAGATTCTAAGACTGATTCTTCATGAGAAGAAGAACAAAAGAAAGTTTTTGAATTGGGAACAAGTAGTGGAGTGAAAACTAGAAGATCACCCATTATATCTGGTTCATCAATTTATAAGAGAAGATCTAGAAAGTCTAAGAGTTTAATTATCCAAAGGAATAGGATGGCAAATCCTTGACAAAGAGTTACATCATTAGGATTTCAAAATTACAATGATATTCCTAAGGTAGTTTTCAAATATTTGCTTGAGCCTTTCATTCCTAGAAAAGCTTATTTAACTGAAGAATATATTCACATGTTTGAGTTAGCTTTAGCTCATGTAAATATTCAACATCAGGATCAAGCTTGTAGGTTGTTTGTATCAAATTTAAAGGATATGGCTCAAATTTGGTATTCGAACTTACCAAATAATAGTATTACAAGTTGGGATGACATGAAGAAGTTTTTCTTGGCCCAGTTTGGTAATCAATTAGATAAAAAAAAATGATACTGTGGGCTAATACAAGCTAAGCAAGGAGTTAAAGAGTCAATTAGAGATTTCAACATCAAGTTTCAACAAATTTGTGGACTCTTTCAAAGGAAATATAGACCATTAGAAAAAATGCTTAAAGAAACTTATCTTAAGGCTGTCAACCCCAACATTTCAATTTGGTTAAGGAGAACTCCAAACTTAACTATGCTAAATGACTACTTTAGTGAAGCTATACAGTTAGAAAAATAGTTGAACTTGAATCCTGAAGAAAATATTGCAATTCAAAAAAGAGAAGAAAGAGTTATGATTCCTATGCAAGATTTAGCTCAATTTAAAGCTTTACCAAGTCCATCTCATGTTAAGATAGAGCAAGAACATGAAAGAGTAGAATATGAAAAAGGACAATTAATGAGAGATATGTCTAACGAAATAGTGAAACTTGAAAAAGTGTTGGCAAGAGTTAATATCAAGGAAGAAAGGAAAAATAGAAAGCATAAACATCAAGACACTAAGTTAGAAAAAGATGAGGATGAAAGCAATCTAATTATGTCCAACTTTTTTGATATTGAATCTAATAATGAGTTATCTAGTGTTCATTATGCAAGTAAATCTTCTAGCATTGGATCTAGTGATACTTCTTCTCTATGAAGTTCTGAAGAAGATATGTCTTCAAATGAAGAATGCAATAACAATGAGGAAAATGGATATAATCTCTGATCAAAAGAAAGATTAACTACTTCTAGACCCCAAATTATTGATCCATCTACTAAGAGAAAAGGTTTTGAGCCAAATAGAAGAGATAAGAATAAAGGTAAAGACAATCAAGTAGACCAAAGCACTCCAAATCAGTCTTTTAATAAATGGATAAAGAGACCAAGCTTTATTGGTGATGGAGAGTATGATTTGATTGAAGACCTTAAACATGTCAAAGCCTTTAGAAGATCAGCAAAGAAAGGCTTTAGAGTTCCTTAAAGGTAAAAGGAGAGTTAGAGAATCAGAGTTAAGTTATGTGTCTAATAATGATGAGAAATTAAGGACCTCGTATGATAAGGAAGATCCTCCTTTCCTTTTGATAGTGAAATTAAAGAATAAATACTTACACAATTATTTGCTTGATTCTGGAGCTACATCTACTATAATGCCATTTTCTATAAGTAAGAAACTCGATTTGATTCTTAAAAAATTAAATAAAAAGATTTTTCAAGTGGATAAAAGTAGAGTGAAGATTGTGGGTTAATTTCCAAATGTTCTATTAGAAATTGCTTCTGAACCCCGCATCATAAGTAGAGTAACTATTCAAGTGGCAGATATCCTAGATTCACATAGTCTCTTATTAAGTAGAATTTGGAGTAAGAATTTCTCAGGTTACATATTAACAGATTATTCTCACATGTGGCTACCTTGGAAAGGGGAACCAAATCATATATACATCTATAGTGAACATTTGATGATTGATAACATCATTTCAAATGGGAAAAGTAAAATGGCTAAAAAAGGAGGAGTTAAAAACAAAATTTGTACACTCCAAGAAAATTATGGTTTTGAGAAAGAACAATCAAAAAATGAGGATAAATGGGAGTTATACTTTGATGGTTCATGTAATTCAAAAGGTGCAGGAGTCGGTATAGTTATATTTAAGAATGATTCACCTGAAATTCTCAAAGCAATTCATCTCTCTTTCCCTTATACTAACAACAAAGATGAGTATGAAGCTTTATGTATTGGTATAAGAATAGCTCTAGAAAAAAAGATCAGAGTAATCACTATAAAAGGAGACTCAAAATTATTTTGTGAACAAGTAAAGGGTAACTATGTAGTAAAGAGCTCATTCTTAAAACCTTATAAGAAACTTGCTTGTAAGATGTTAGATCAGTTTCAACATTGCCAAATAGATCATATAAACAAAGCAAAGAATCTTATAGTGGATTATTTGGAAAAGGTAGCTTCAACATTGGATATGCAAATAATAGAAATTTACAAAGATGTAATGATTGAAGAAGAACATCAGCCATCAGTACCAGATAATATAAGACATTTACAAGTATTGGAAGATGATGATCAAGTACTAAGATTTATGAAAAGAAAACAAGAATTTGAGGGTCAAGTAATATCTAAAACATCATCAAATTCCAAAGGTAATTTCATCCCAAAAAGGATGATTGTCTTGGAACAAGAGTTTAAGAAAAATTTACTTACTGGAAAAGATTTACAAAATTTAGATAGTCAAGCTTTAGAGGTAGTGAATTTTGGATTAGACAGGATGCCAAAGATGTTGAATGTTACAAAGGAAAGAGATTCAAATTTCAATAAAAACTTGTTAACATGTCTAAGAAATAATTTCTACAATTTTTCTTGGTCTTATGATGATCTTAAAGATTTTAGGCAAGATGTGATGACACATAAAATTACTTTAATAGAAGGTTGTAAAATAGTCAAGAAAAAATAAAGGAAATTTAATCCATCATTTGAACCAGCTATGGAAGCCGAAATCAAGAAGTTGTTGCAAGCAAGAATCATATATCCAGTACGATATTCAACATGGCTTACTACCCTTGTTCCAGTGAGAAAGAAAAATGGTGATATAGGGTTTTGTGTAGACTTTAGAAATCTGAATGATGCCTCAAAAAAGGATAAGTATCCACTTCCAAGAATTGATGAGATGATGATTAAAGTCTCAGGTTGTTAAGTATATTCTTTCTTAGATGGTTTTTTAGGTTATAATCAAATCATGGTAGATAAGAATGATAGGTACAAAACAACATTTATCACCAAATGGGGAGCTTTCACTTACCAAAGAATGCCATTTGGATTGTCAAATGCTAGAGCTACTTTCCAAAGAGCAATGGATTTAGCATTTAAGGATTTAGTAGGCAAATTCATGGTGGTCTATTTGGATGATATTACAATATTCTCAAAAAAGAAGAAGATCAAATTAATTATCTCCAGCAAGTTTTTGATAGATGTCATGAGTTTGGTATTTCATTAAATCCTAGGAAGTGTATCTTCGAGGTTAAATATGGAAGCTTATTAGGCCATATGATATGTCAAGAAGGAATTTCCATAGATAATTCCTAAATCTAAGTAGTACAGAATATTGAACATCTCACAAGTAAGAAATCTCTTAGATCTTTCTTTGGAAAGATAAACTTTGTGAAAACATTTATCCTTGGGTTTACTAAAATTACCAAGCCTTTGATGCATATGCTAAAAAAAGATGTCCAAGTAGAGAAAACACCAGAATCAGAGAGAGCTTTATCAGAAATTACAAATTCTATACAAGAGGCTCCATATGTGGTGAAGCCTAGGCTAAAAGAAGATTTTTGGTTATATTCTTTTGCTTTGAATGATTTTATCGTTGCCATTTTAACACAAAAAGATGATGAAAGTCAAGATGAACCAATTGGATTTTTTGGGTATCAATTGAAAGGTTCAGAATTAAATTATTTAGACTTAGAGAAACAAGCTTTTGTAGTCATCAAAGAACTTTAGCATTTTAAATATTATTTGGAAAGTTCATTAGTTCACATTATGCTAATTGAACCTGTAGTCAAGCGATTCCTAGCCCAAAATGAGATTGGATTAAAAAAAGGAAAATTGTTTATAAAGTTGCAAAGTTTTAGATTTTCATTGGAAATATGCAAAACAATTAAAGAAATGGGATTACCTAAGTTAATGGCAAGAGAAAATGAAGTATGCACACTTGATACCCATGAAGAGAATTGGTATGATGAAATTCTCAAATTTCTTAATACAAGGAAAATCCCAAATAATTTAACTACAAGTCAAAAGAGAGATTTTTTCAAAAGAGCACGAAGATTTATTGTTAAAGATGGTATATTATATAGAAAGGATTTTCGAGGGGTTTTATTGGAATGTGTTCATAATTATCAAATTAGTTTCATTTTGGAATAATTTCATGAGCATTTGAATTTATTTTATGAATCCCCTAAGTCGACTATGCAACATATACTTCGATATGGATATTACTAGCCTTCCATGTATCAAGACATTAGTTCAAAGATTCAAAAATGCTATAAATGTAAAATTCATAAGTCCAAGATTAAAAAGGCTAGAGCCCCTTTAAAGCCAGTAGTTGCAGATAGACCATTTTAGCAATGGGGTTCAGATTTTATTGGTACAATTACTCCTTCAAGAGTTGGACACAAGTTTATTCTCATGGCTTCTGATTATTTCACTAAATGGTCTGAAGAAAAGGCTTTAAGAGGAAGTTCAGCATCAGATGTGATTAAGTTTTTATAAGACCACATTCTAAGTAGATTTGGTGTACCCAAAGTGTTAGTATCAGACAATGGACCCACCTTCAAATCCAAAGAGTTTATAAAATGGGCATTAGAAAAATCTATTTTCTTATTTTCCTCATCAAATTATTATCCTCAAGGAAATGGCCTAACAGAATCCACCAATAAAAATCTTATTGCTTATATTAAAAAATTGATGGATGGGAATCCAGAAAATTGGATCAATTATCTACAATCTGTGTTATGGTCAGATCAAATTAGATTCAAGAGAGCTATTGGGACATCACCATATAACTTAGTTTATGGTTTTCCAGCAAGAATTACAAATAAGATTATAAGCTCAGCTTCTAAATTCATACAAGGATATAGTGAAAAGACTGATAAAGATAGAAGTTTCATGACTTTGGTTATTAAAAGAGAAGCTGAAGTAGACAAAGCAAGGGATAATTTGTTACAGAATACCTCTCAAGTTAAAAGATGGTTTGATAGGAAAGCTCTGAAAAGAAATTTCAAGATAGGGGACCTTGTCCTATTATGGAATATGAAGAAACCTAACAAATTTACACTGACATGGATTGGTCCATTTCAAATTACAAAGAAATTGTTAGAGGATACTTACAGATTATCAACTTTGGATGGCATGGAATTGCAATTTCCATATAATGTTTTGCATATAAAACATTATTTGGGAAAATTTCATACAGCTTGAAGATATCCTTTCACAAAGTAATGTATGTATATAATATTAGGTATAATATTACTAGGAGTATAGTATTAACTATTATGTTTAATTATGCTATTGGTATATAGTTAGATAAGTAGATAGTATATTATAATAATAAATCTATTTAGGATTAAATTAGTAAATTGTTTAATTCCTACAAGTGAAACAAGTGGAAGCCTACAAGTGAAACAAGTGGAATCCTACAAGTGTGACAAGTGGAGAAGGTGACTCATCAACCACTTAGTGAGGATTTTGACAAGTGGTTAGAATGCCTAAAAAGAGGAAAAATTGGTTGAAGACTCTTGAGGGGAATTTTAAATTTCTAGCACCTATAAAAAGAGGATTGGGTTGCCTAGGATTTCATCATCTTCTAATTCAAGTTGAGTAGAGAAAGTAAGAGAGAGCTAATTTGAAAGAGGAGATGGATTTTGGGAAAACAATGAGAAATCCTTTCATTCCTTATGTGATGGGATGCTGCCCTGAACATGTGTTGAAGGCTTACTTGAAAGCTAGAGCATGTGCAGCACTAAAAGAGTGTCCTTTTATGGCTTGTTTGGCTGATGAATTCTCATTCCTCATAAGAGGTTTAGAGATAGAGTCAAATTTTTGGGGGCAATATCAAGATTGCACCCAAGAAGAGGAGAGGGGAGAAGAGCAACCAACCAATGAAGAGTCATGGAAAGAGGTCTTTGTGTTCCAAGAGGAAGATGAAGGACCTAATTGGGAAGAACATAAGAGCTCATTTGAAAAAGAAAATGAGAATATTGTTGAAGAAAAATTTCAAGTAGGTCAGGTTGAGAGCTTCACCAAGCCAGAAAACAACAGAACAGCCTTCATCACGTCAGAAATTGCTTATGAGACAGTTAGAGAGATGAGGATTCCTACTAGAGTAACCCTTACAATTATGTTCCCATCTCAAGAATAGTCCATGAATGAAGGACTTGCTAATGTATAGTTTGTTATTTTTCTTAGGAATGAGGTTTTTATACCATCAAACCTTATGTTTGATGGGAATTTTCTTCCAAAAATATTTCTGTTCAGCTGTAAAAATTCAATAAAAGTTTTAGTACATTTCAGTTTAAAAATGGGGCTGCATAAATTTCTTTAAGTTTTTTTTTAAGGGGGCAGAAATGTTGGCACATTTGGCCATTTCATGGAATAGAAAAAGAAGATACTAGAAAAAGGCAATATTTAAAACAACTGCATAAACAACCAATCTATTTTGAGACCACTAGGAAAATATGAATAATGCTGGGAAAAATCACTGAAAAAGTCTCAAGTTAAAAAATAATCTAAGATTGATGATGTTGCACGAGATAAAAGAAGAAGTTGTTAGAATCGGGGTTTTACTGTATTGTAAAAATCTAATTTTTCTTTTACTAACGAACACGTAAAACTAAGTCATTGTCCCGTAAATAGTTGGATATCATATTGTTTTCATGAGCGTTATGCGAGGTAACGCCAAAAGATACTCGCTTTGTGTTGAAAACTCACGAAAGTTCATAAGACTGCGAATTTGTGCCTGTACCGAAAGCAACAAAGAAGATGAAACTATAGTACTAGAGATAAAAGATACACTAGGCTGGAGGAAGCATAAGAGTGTTTGCAAGGGTTAGAATGATCACATATCTACTGCTGAGCTACAACATGTGATAATCTAATAGGCAAACAATTGTAGTCTTCTAATGTCAAATCCAGCAAAAGATGGAGCTAACATACGTCAAGATTTTTTTTTTATGAAAAAAATCCCTACTCCATAAGAAGATATAATATATTCCATTAATGAGAGCCCCTCTTGGAAATTCCCTTGAATGGGTAGATCCAATTCATTTCTGCGCGGACAAAACGAGCAAGGATGCTACTTTAGAATAATTATTTTTTTTGTTTCCTACGCTGACCATGATGGTACTAATGTACTTCTGGCTATGCCGACCATGTAAGCTACTACTGAAACAAAGAAAGATTGCAAAGCACCCACCCAACCC
This sequence comes from Gnetum montanum, assembly GCA_015680685.1. Lineage (NCBI taxonomy): Eukaryota > Viridiplantae > Streptophyta > Gnetopsida > Gnetales > Gnetaceae > Gnetum > Gnetum montanum. The sequence continues at coordinate 75,847 of MNCI01014439.1, forward strand.
TTCATGGTTGATATGGAATGATAGAGGCACAATGTCCGCCTTGACCTACAAGTTTTTCAAAAGGAGAAGATACATTGGCTTCATGAGATGGACATCATAGTAGACCTAGGGTTTTCACATTGGACAATAACAGTAGTAGCAATAATAGTGGAAATAATAATACTAGCAGCGGTAGCTATGCCTGCATTTTGATCGAGCGTTTCTGTGGCATTGAGCATGCATGTTCAAACCAGGGCCAAGACTTTGCTCCACAGCCATGTAGGCAGAGGACAAGGTTGCAGCAACAACGTGGTGATGAACATGGATAACGCAACACTATAAAAAAAAGTAGCCAAACCAAAGAAACTCTGGCTTGTTCTTCCAGAACCACATGATCAACCACGCCATTCACAGTGCAGCAGAGGATTACCAGGAATGATAATGAAAATGATAATCACTACTACACACTATATTTTCGATGGATTCGACATGATCTGCGGCCATGGAGGAGGAATAATGGAGCTGTGAGAGAATCGGGAATAAGCCTAAAAATGGTGGAATCTGTGCAAAAATATGCAAATTTTAGGATAACGATTGTGGATGAGAAGATGTTTATGTAGGCATACAGAAAGGTTTTTCAGATGTGGGATCTATTCAGCATTTGGGAAGTCTCTCAGCTGCTGAAAATGTATCCTGGAGTTGTTCCTTATGTGGATTTCATGTTCAATGCCAATGACAGACCTATTCTTCTACATCATATGGTTTCCAAGGAAAATCTTCCTCCTCCACCCTTTAGCAACTGAACACCACACGGAAAAATTACCGAATGTAGCGGTAGATCCTTCTTTCGTGGTGGTGGTTGATATATGGTTCTGGTTGAGATCGGCATAGGGTGAAATAATTTGAAACTGATTGCAGAAACTGGGCAATTCTAGGCCTAGCACCTTCACATTCGAACTTCACATTCGGAGGTGTTCTTAATGATGCCAAGTAACCACCACCAGATTCAAATTTCTTGTTCCAGTGAACATCATTTTTTCAAGGAAGCGAAGCTAGTAGCAAATTTTACATGGATTTAAAATGAAAATATAGATGATTTACTTATACAAATTTACAAGGAACGGCTTTCTTCATTTAAAAAAAAACCATACAGCCACCAACACGAACATCTACACTAAGGTGGATGCCGAATTAATTTCTTACTACCATCTCTTCATGAAAATTACTAGGGCTTTAGTGGTTAATGATATTTAACATTTAAAACCTTAAAATCCTAAACAAAATAATTAAAATAAAATGACAATTGTACGAAGCTCTTATAGTATGGAGATCTTGGATTTATTTAAAAAATTATTATTATTATTATATAGGCTATTGCTTATAAAGGAAATATTTGTAATATTTACACATGCCAATGTTAGCATGATTTTCTCCTAACTTCATGTATAAGTTACAACTTCCTAACTTGTTGGGCAAGTAATATCTCCTAACTTGTTGGGCAAGTTATAACTTCCTTACTTGGGAGAGACGTTAGCCAAGATATTTTGGAATATATAACTACCTTTTCAACCCTATAAAAAGGCTTCAGGGATTAGAAGGGAGAGAACATATTTTTTGGGATCACACACTTGGGGTCTCACTTTGGGTCTTGGAGGAGGATTTGTAAAGAAGACATTGTGAAAGATTGCTTGTAAGATGACTTGCTAAAGACAACATTTCAGCCTCTTTGTCATAGTCTTGTGAGTTATGCTTATTATTTTTTATTTTGTTTAATTTTTTTAGCTAGTGGTTTAGATAGTACCATGCTTGACAAGTAATTTTGGGATTTTTAGATTGCTCTTATTGTTTCTTGTTGCATTCATAGTTATTGAATTTGGGCTAGCTTTATTGCGAAGTGTTTACTCGTATCATTTTACCTTGTTTAAAAATTTGAGATCTTTACAAAAATCTACTTTCTTTTCCATCTATTTCCATTGAATCCTGCTCTATTTCTAGTTTTCTTGTGGAACTATCTCTTTCTCTGGGGAAAATTAGAAGTAGATTCGTGGAGTTGTGCTCAAATGTTTTTGCAAAATTTTATTTTTTACAAGTAGGTATTATAAGGACCGATAGACTAGAAAATTGAACAAAATAGGAACTCTCAACAACTCACAGTACTTTGCAAAGTTGGCTGAATCTCTTTAAGATAAGCCATTTATACTTTTACACACAATCCAATCTTTTCATTTTTTACAATAGCACACCGCAACAGCACACACACATACTCACATTAACTATTGAGTCTATTTGGAGGTATCTAGGCCTTGGTGTTGCCAGAAGACCAGCAAGCACCTAAATCTTGTTTGAGGACAATCGTTGGCGATCACATCCCAAAAGGTCGCCAACAATAACATAATTGGCATTGTTGGCATTAAGGGGGTCTATGTAGACATGCAGAGATTGATTCTCAGGACATACTGGATTGCTTACATCCAACACCAGTTTTCCCTGATCAATCATCCTTTGAATGTCATCTTGCAATGCCAGATAGTTTTTTGTATTGTGACCACACTGTTGGTGATAGTCACAGAACCAATCCAACTTGAAACCCTTAGGAACTAGAGGCTCATTGGGCAAGGCCAAGGAGGAGTTCCTAAGAAGCTTGCAATAGCATTGGTGTTTCCTGACTCCCTCCTCCAACATCTACTTATGTTGGATGTGCCCCATTGTCAGTAACCCCTTTAGAAGTTTTGAAGGCCTGAGAGGAAGTGGGGTATACTTTAAAAGATCTTTATGCTCAAAGTTTGGTTTGGGTTGTGTATATGTCTCAGGCATGGGTATGGCAGGTTGCGATGCATGGCCTTGCTTGGGCATGGGATTGGCCACGGGTGCAGCTGGTTTCTTGTTGTTCTTATTACCATTGTTATGATGCTTGGGCTTGGCTTCGATTGCCACAGTGGCCACTATGGCTATTGGGGCCTTACCTTTGTCCTTCTTTTGTAGGAAATATTGGCTGGGTCTTTGCTCACCTCATCCACATCCTGTATGCTCTTATTTTGAGCAAAGGCTTGACTAGGAGTGCGAGAAGTGAGGTAGTACAGTTTAGACTTGATGAAGTCATTCACTACACCCTTAAAGACGGCTAGCAAATGGGCCTTCATGATGGGCTCACGAATTTCATTAAGGGTTACACTCCAATGCTGAATGAACTTTTGGACCAACTCTAGAGGATCCTACTTCACACTCATCAACTGAGCCAGTGTGATTTCTAGCTTCATGTTATACTTGAAACGCATCACAAATAGGGTCAGAAGCTTCTATAGGGTTGAAATAGATGAGTGTGGCAACGCGTGGTACCAATCCAAAGCTTTCCTGGCTAGGTACATAGCAAAGACATGAATAATCATGTGTATCCATTGTTGTAATAGAAGGGATTCAAACCTAAAGGTAACAAGATGTGTGTTGGGATCTCCCTCACTGTTGTATTTTGTGAAATGTGGGAGAGACATCCCTAGGGGTAACATCAGTGGGGGGATAGTAGGGCTGATGGGATCATCTTGGTAAAAGTTCATGACTTGTACTATGTCAGACCCGATAGCTTTGAGGTGTTTTATTTCCCCAACGAGGATCTAGATGAGTTGGAACGCTTGGTCCAGAGCCTAGGACAATGTGGACGGCTGCGGAACTGCCTTGGCAGCTCCCATCTATGGGGTGGTAGGGGTAGAAGCATGACCAATCGGTGGTACCATTGGGGTGGCCCCTGTGAAGGGTGCACCTTTCCCCATCCACCAACTTCTAGGTGTTGTTGTTAAAGCAATAATTATGGGTTGTGCCATGGAATGGATGGCTTGTCTGTGAGGTGGCAAAGACCATATTCCCATGCCAGGTTGTATCATCTGCAAGGTTTGGTAAGCTTGGTGGGGAACGTGATGAGACATCTGCAATGGTAGCATAGCAAGGGGAATAGTGAATGGCATCCACCACGTTGATAGGGCTAAGCCCACCGCTAATAGTGGTACAGATGTAAATGCGGGAATGGAAGTGGAAGCTGTGTATGACTGCGAAGCCAGTACAGTGTGCAGATGTGATAGAGGAGCCATGATTGGCATGTGATGTGCTACGGGGAAGGATTGATGAAGGGTTTGACATGGCTATCCATCGCAGATGTGATTGAGGGCTATGAAAATGTAAGCATGATCATGAAGGGAGCGACAATGGATAATGGGTTGGTCTAGAAGGACTGGGTAGGAGGGATGGTGATGGGGTTGGTTTGACCTCCCCCATCATATTGGGAATCGATTTTCTCCTATTTGTCTTGGAAGGCATCCTCATGGTTGGACACCATGTCCTGTTGCTCCCTAAGTCTGGCCAACTGGATTAGGTAGTCCAGAATCCATTGATTCGCCTATGTCAAAGGGATGGTAGCACCAAGAGTAGGAACAAATTCCTTTCCATCATAGTAAGTGAACTCGAAGCTACGTTTGTCTTCGAGTTCATGCACATCCAAGGGAATATTTTCCTGCACCTTTGCATAGAGCTGGTTGTAGTGTTCATGCTACTAGGCCAAGCCCTCAGGTCCCTGGTTTTGGATCCTAAGGGATTGACGTGTTTCCAACATCGGGTTCAGCAATTTTTCAGCACTGGTGATGCCTTGACCCATGATGGGAACCTCAACATTGAAGGTGTTATCAATGGTGCTCGAGAAGGACATCGTTATGAAACTAGATAGCTTTGCAAATGCAAGAAGCAAGGAAATCGAAAAGTAATCAAAAAGGATTTATGTCTTGCCAGATTCCAAAGGAATCGTTGAAGCAACCGATCTGTACCACACAATGTGCAAACAACCGCAAAAGGGTGTCACATTTACACTAGTGTGTGATAGGGTACAAAACATGTACAATACTACCGTAAAAACATCTGAGTCAAGTGGCGATCAGAGGCTTTATGTCTTGCAAGGTTTCAGAGGACCAATCAAAGCAACTGATCTACACCGTACGATGCATAAACAACTCTAAAAGGGTGTCAAGTTTACACTAATGCATATCAGGGTGTAGAATGCTTACAGGACTACTGTAAGGGGCACTAAAGACCCTCCTTCTAGTGCCCGAAAACTATTGCGATCAAAAATGTCAGTGGCTAGAAAACACCAAGAGGTTGTCGGTCATGACAGTCTTAACCCTGAATCCGCATGAGGGCCATGCTGGATCAATGGAAACGGGGTACCCTAAATGGTCTGGTCGACTAGATAGGGACTTAATCGGTGTTAATAGAACCTTTCGTAAATGGATAATTTGAAAATGATACTTCTAGTATAAAATGATAACTTTAAATGAAAAAGAGACAAAAAATAATGTAAAAGTGCAAGATAAGCAAGAAATAAAAGTAAATTACAATTAGAAAAATGCACCACTTCAACAATGTGACTTCACTCTATCAAGGTGGATACAATTGGTTGCATGGTGCTGAGGGGCGTAGGGATCCCAAGAGTAGCTAGGACGTTTAGAGTGAGACAGCTGTATACTTGAACGTAGACTCAGGAGTCAACAATGCATAATGCTATGAGGATAGCAGGAAAGAATAAAAAAAATGCCAAATGGGAGTGTTAACTATTTACAATGTCAAACAAGATGTTTACAATGCTTAGGAATACAATGCTAACTTCTTGCTTGCTTGCTAACCAATTCCCTTGCTAGCCATCCAAGAGACTGAAAAAGGATCTTTTGAGCATTGCTCATTGGGGTATTTATACGGCCAAGGGAACGTGAAAGATGTGTTTTGGATGCGATGTTTCTTAGGGCTATGTCGACTTGTCTATGCTACATGGGTGTGCATGACCGTTGGATGAGTCTGCCATGTTTTAATTGCAAACCTGCCATGCTGTAATTGTGCTATCAGAGCTTGGAGATGTGTGCCAATAGTGCAATTAGGTGAAGTGCATTGATGTGGCGTAACTATCTGCTACGTCGTGTCATGATTTGTAGCGTAGCGTAGCAACTTGCTACGTCGTGCCACGCTATGTAACATAGCATAGCATAGTCACCATTTTGAAGAAAAATCTTGCATTGCATCATACTGCATGTGCTAGAAACCTTTGAAGCATGCTAACTATTTATTGCATATTTGCTATGCTATGCTATGTTGCATAGCGTAGCAGCTAGCCTTAGTCGCAAAACATCGACAATTTGCAAACCTTTACCCTTTGCACTGTGAATCTTGAAAACTTGCTGATCCTACCGTTTGAGATGCCTTTCATTATTCCCATAGAGTTACTATGCTGTGCTATGCTACATAGAGTAGCATACAGTAGCAACTAACATGGCATGATTTTCTGCTAAGTTTGCTACTTTCTGGTGAAGGAGCCATTGCTAAAGAACTTGGAGTCGAGCGAAGCAACTATTTTCAAAGGCTAGAGGCGCTAATTCAGTGCATTTGAAATCACTAAGTAAGCTGAGCCTTTCTGTCTTACTCTCGCTACACTATGCTACAATGCGTAGCGTGGCATAGCATAGCATCTTGTCCTGCAACAATTTACAGTTGACTGTTTGAACAACTATCTTCCGAAGCATGCTACACTATATAGCATGGCGTTGTGTAGCGGACTCTTCAACTAGAAAACCTGCCAAACTGTTTTGTACATTTTGAGCACTATCGACAACTCTTTGCGTCATCTCTGAGTACGCTATCAACTAGATGAATTATGTAGCTAGAAAGTTTTCCAAACTGAATAGCCTAAACACGAAATATCTAGTTCTTGTCGAAGTGTCATGACGTTGCCTGAATTGCGAAGACCTGGTGAAGAAAGGATGCCCTAAAAATTTGGGGTGTTTCATTGGTTTCTGTTTGTTGACATTTAGAGGATGGACTCGAGAGATGTTGACAAAGAATACGAAACACCACAGAAGACAAAACACTAACATTATTGTGTGGTGATTGTCAAGACGTCTCTTAGCTGTGCTTGAGAGTGTTCCATTGGTTTTTTATGAGGGGAAATGGCTTAGCAAGAAGGAAAAAGGTTAAGGAAAAGGGTAAAGATGAGGTTTAGTAGAGTCCCTCATCGAAATTCTCATGAGGGAGCTTTTCATGTTTTCATCTTTACTTTCACTGACCTTCGACCTCTCATTGAAACGTTTGGAGAGGGTGATTGCGAAATGGCTTACGTGCCATTTTCTTTAGGCATGTGAGTTTTTTCTCTCTTACGCTTTTGCCTTTTGCTATTTTTCCATTTACATTTATGCACAACCTTCTTGAAGGGTAGGTTTTTCTTTCCCCAGATGAGTTTTGTTACGTCCACGTGGGGGCTTTGACCTGCCTACAAATGCTTCCCATGCAGCGAGCTATGTTACGCATGTTATCGACTTTGCGGTTGAGCAAGCAGGATGGCTTAACATGCATTGGAAAAAGCTTGTAAAAGAGGGTAGCGAGTAGATATTGTTGGTGCAAGAAGTAAGGTAAAAAAAAGAAGCTTAGAAGGTAGGACAAGATATGCACTCTGAAGTAGCCAAGCTAGTTAAGATAATCACTTCACAATGCTATAGCATTTGTTACCGTAGCAAGACGCACCTTCGACCAATGCCTCACTGGAACACACCCTACAAACATAGAGAGAAAACAAGAAGAAATAGCCATGATGAAAAATTAGGGCAAAGGTCTCACTTATTGCATACCTTGTTGAATCTCTTGGACATCATTGCTGGTGTACGATGTCCAAAGTAGAAAGGCCAGCAGCAACCGTAGCAGCGTTAATGTGGAGGAGTTGGCATCGAAGGAGCGAGGAGTTGCTATGTGTGCAGATGCTCTGGAATCCCTGCCAAAGGCATTCATTCTCAGTTCAGCTATGGGATTAGCTACCACATAACTAAATGTTGTCTATGCCCAGACACTGGTAGGGAGCTGGAGGATAAAAATATTATGGCTGGGCTACAATACTACTAAAACCCCAGTAGTAGGCACTGACCAAGGAACTACCATCAGGGCAATGGGTCGTGGTGTCAGTAGGTCTAGGGAGTCAGTGAGATGTCATACGACATCTCTATGGGATCAGCAAGGTGCTAGGAGCAGTGGCATTGCATATGTTCCAAATCGTGTTCTCAATGCATCATGAACTACATTCTAGAACTGTAATGTCCCACCCCACATCGGCACTATGCAAGATTGCTTCATGTGTACTTGGTGCAAAGGCATGTTGGGTGAAACACCACAAAATTTTGAGCTTAGTACCTTTCCAATAAGAGTTGAGCTAAGTCATGATATCCCCCATGCATGACCGAAGCTTGACGGCCCCACAGATAACTTCAAGCAGAGTCGAACTCAACGAAAAATGGTTCCCTGGAACTTTCCGGTGACCACGCCAACATCTAGCATCAAACGTGGCAACTTTGGAGTTCAAGATACTTGGTTTTCACTAAGTATGTAGCGTACACGTCCAGCGTATACGCCCAGCATACACGCCTAGCGTACACGTCTAGCATCTATGCCCAACGTACATGTCCAGCGTGCATGCCTAGTGTATACGCCCAATATGTACGCCTCACATGTACACCTAGCACCAACATATACTCCCAAAATGGAATTTCAAAGATGGCATGGAAACGGCACTTCAGAGCAAAGCATCAACTCATAGGAACAATGCAATTGGCAGGCAACATCACAGGCACCAGAAAATTAAATTTTCAAGCTCAACATCAGGCACTTCGATGTTCATATGCTGAACATGAACATCCTACATGCCTAGCATGTATGCCCAGTGTATGCAAGCATCCTATACGCCCCGCATATATGCCCAGTATACAGTGTGTACGCCAAGTTTGTGGCACAACGTATACCAATCAAAGCCCTCCAGAACCATGTTAGATCAAAGCCAACCGAGCTAAACATCTGAATGCAACATTCTCGTGACATTCTTGCAACTTCTATTGTTTTAGTCAAGTCTGTATGCCAAGTTCATATGCCCAGCATGTATACGCCGGCATCCAGCATTGTACGCTGGCGTAGAGTAGTATACGCTGGCGTACAGCACGCTGTACATTTTTCAAAGTTCATTATTTCACACTTGGTCAATGTGTCACATGTCACCTGACCTGAGAGTATAGCACACCACAGCCAATCATTCCCTCTCAGACCCGAGTCTAACATCAAAACCTGTATAAAAACCCTGATTTTTGACCAGATCCAGGTTCGAGAAATTGAAAAGATCTTAGCAAAAATTGGGGGCAAACTAGACTAAGCAAATCCTGACTCCTACATCCTATACGCTGGACTTCAACCCTGCACGCTGAACATATAGCCTTCACACTATGCTTGCAGCCGAATTCAGCAAAACGTCATCCCACTGCATCTACCAGAGCTTTCCATCTACCTTGTGTCAGATCCACAACTACATTAAGACCGGTGCATTGTAACTTATATTTTGCAATAATATTTCTACATTCTTTGCTAAGATTCGTTACTGTTTTTTGTTCGTTTCTTGTATGCTTATCGTTTACGTTCCTACACGTTTACGCTCAGTTTTGTATTAATTACGTAGTTTACATATAACCTAGCGTACGGTATATCGGTGTATGCTTGGGGAAATCCTTGTCTGATCCCCTTGCGGACCACTCAAGGTACTCAACCTTCATTGATTCCAGCTTGCCCTCAAGAGAAGGTAGAATCTTCTGTGCTTGCCTGGGGATCTCCTGGTTTCTGTTTCATTCCAGCTGGAGACTGACGATTTCAGAATGTACAGAAAATGGCGCTAGAAGGAGGGCCATCTGCCTAAACTCACTATGATCTCACTTAAACTCATTTTTGATTCAACTATACGCTGTACACTGTAGACTCAGTCTATAAGTAGTTCAACCTGTACGCTGCATGCGGTAGACCTTGTCTACACACTGCTCAGACTCTACGCTATAAGTGGTAGCCCTTGTCCAAACGTTGTTCAACCTGTACGCTACACGCTGTAGACCCTCAATGAGCTCCACGAGCCAATCCCGGAGACTTATCTCCTCACCATCCTAAAAGGGGCTTTCAACGACTTTGTCAAGTCTAAATTATATTATCTCAATGCACACACTCTTAGTCAGGCGTTTGTACAAATCAAGAACATAGAGGAAGCAGCCTAGAACAACCATGACCCAGCCTATTTAGCCTTTAAAAACCAACATAATAAGAAAGACAAGGAAAAGGCTAAAAAAACTATAGCGGTAGTAGCGGAAACACAACAAGCGAATGCGGGTCAACAAGGCAAACCACCCACTACCCCTACTAATTATGCTAGGCCCACTCTTGAGACCATGCCTGAATCGTCCGCATCACAAAACCCTACACTGGGTCGTGCGAGAAATTTCAAGAGAAAAGACCCCTCTCAATATATGCCGCTACCCATGAAACCTTCACAATTATTCGACCAACTCTTGAAAGCCAGACTGATGAAACATAAACAATTGTCCCCAGTAGCCATCCAAAGACATGATCGGTTCTGTCAATTGGTTCAGAACCCAAGCTTGGCAATGTCAGATGAGCCCCTAGTTCCAAAAGGCTTTAGAATGGACCGTTTCTATGATTATCATCAACGTAATGAGCATGGCATAGACTATTGTTTCACCCTAAAACAAGACATCCAACACATGATCGACGAAGGTCAAATCACTTTTGATGAAGCCAATCCGGTCTAACCACAAAACCAGGCCATGGGCATATATAAATATCCTCTAAATACTAAAGAAGCACCTTATATAATTAACACCATCTACTTAGATAATTAACTGGAAACACCTAGGATTAATACCATCTATTCAGATCATGAGTAGCAAACCCCCAAGAGACCATTCGTAGTGCATATTCCTCCTACTATACAAACACCCGTGTCATGTACCCCGCTTACCCCGCAAAAACCTTATGTCATACGAGTAGCCCCCGCCATAGAAATCTCTACCACGCCACAACCAAAACCATACATAGTACATGTACCTCCCGCCACTACTACCGCAAATACGCAATCACCTCCTACTCAGCCTACCCCCTACATAGTCCGAATATCACCTGAGGTCGCAACTACGGAGGTACAACCCCCAGTTAGGCTAACCCCATATGTCGTTAGGATACCCAAACGTCCTGATGACCACCAATCACCTACATCGCAAGCACAGGATAAACCGACACCCTATGTCGTTAGGATGCCCAGTCAGCCTAACACTCAATTGCATTTAACCGTCCAACCGCAACCCCACCCTACTCCATATGTTGTACAGATTCCAAAACAACCTAAGATTTCGAAGCCAGCTGTTCCCCCATGCCACACATGAGAACGCCTGGCAGACAAGCTTACACGAGAACGCTTGGAGAAGGAACGTCAACGATTGGTCTTAGGACCTCCCAAGCCTACCCTGCTAAGTTCAATACCCATGACATCATCTAACAATGAATCAAACACAAGCTACAAGGGTGAATCATCCGAAGAACATGATACGTCTAGATCAACGGCTACGGATAGAAGTGATAAACCAACTACGCATGAGATCAAACTTTTGGGCCCAATGGACCAAATGAATATTGACAAACATACGTCCAACAGTAAAGACTTAGAAATAGCCCTAACAAAAGTTACGCAAACAAAAAAATACTTCATTAAGCTTATATGACCTGGTGTTAACTTCACAAACCCACCGCGAAGCCTTATTACGCATGTTGACATCCATCTCAGTAAGCGAAGACCTATCTCCAAATGAATCATCAATTCATGCAGTAATGTATTTGCCTTAAAGATCGACTCCTAAGTCACTAGGCTTCCATAATGACAACATCAAAACAGATGAGAAAACAGGAGAAGTGACAACCGCACCTATGTTCATAACCATACAAGTGAATCGATTTAAAATACATAGGGTGCATGTAGATGATGGAGCCGCCACAAACGTAGTACCCTATCCCATCATTGAACAATTATGGCTTATAGAACTAGTTAGACCAACTGCCACCACGTGTCTGAAATCGTTTAGTGGATCGCGCGTGGTAGTAAAAGGCACCGTAACTTTGGACTTCGTAGCAGGGGATCAATTCCCTACATCCATCGATTTTGTGGTCGTTGATGAAATGCCAGGGTTCAACTTGATATTGGGAAGGCCCTGGTTAGCCCAACTAAAAGCGTTTCTTCCTCCATACACCAAGAGACTCACCTACCTTATGAAGGGGGTGAAATCATCATACATGGGGAGGCCACTACACCTACCATCTCATCACATACAGATATGGACTAAGGCTTGGAGGTTAATTTTGAAGAGCCTGAACAAGACGACACAAATGAACAATGAAGATGCACGCCAGCAGTAAACAATGATCCATTAGACATAAAGGAAAATTTACCCGACACAGAAATACTCAGGCCTGAAACTGTATGCACACCACCTAACCTAGAAACTACCATAAACATAGAAACTACAATACGTGTGGAAACACCAGAAGGCATAAACGCAGGAACTGTTTCACCAGACATCCCTTGGGTTGAATTACTATTCAACGTGATCAGTAAGGGAGACACTGAATATAGAATCGTATCCATTAATGCTACTCCTAATGTTAAAATGAGGAAAATCAAAAACTTACTAAGCCAATAAATGTGCCACAGTTCGAAATGATGTTAAACTATATTCAAAGTCCGAAATGACGTTAAACTATCACATGTCTGCAGCGACATAAAACTAGCCATGATCAAAAATGATCGGTCTACCAAAAAATCCACTAGTGCCACCTGAAACTTCCCTTGCTTACACATAGCCCGAAATGGCCTTAAACTAGTGCATGTGGCCAGAAATGGCCTTAAACTAGTGCATGTGGCCCGAGATGGCCTTAAACTAGTGCATGTGGCATGAGACGGCCTTAAACTAAACCATTTTCTTACACTTTGTTTTCTTGTAAATTCAAGTTCATTGGTCATGTCATCAATAATAGTCTTTCTTTACATTTTCCTTTTCACAATTATCCTGCAATTATAATTACATTTCTACTTACATTCCAACTTAAACAACAAAGAAAACCAAAACATTTTACATTTCTGCATCATTTTTACGTTTAAACAACAAGAGCCAAAAGAACCAAAAATATTTTCTCTGCATTGGAACGAGCTTAAACTTCACAAAAAAACATAGAAATATAGGTAGTCATATACAGTTAGACAAGTACAATATTTCACTGATTCCATTCATCAGTTCAATATAATCCGAGGTAAAACATTCAATTCGTGATTTACGCAAAAGTACGAGCCAAGTTAGTTTCCAAAGGAAAACTAAACATTAGGGATGTGAGGGTTCCCCCCCTTTAGACTCGCTTGCTCCGTGGGTCCCTTCTCCACTGGGGCCACCTTCCTGAACATCGTCGTCTCCCTGACCCTATAAAAGGTAAATGAAATGATCAATGCAAAAAGAAAAGAGAAAATCATAAAAATTATTCAAAAAATAAAACATCGCAAGAACAAATTGCTTACCGTAGGAGACCCCCCTAAGCTGAATTCCAACGGACAGAGAATTTCCTCCTTAGAAACACTAGCCCAGTCGGTCCCCTCGAGGCCCAGGTCGACGTTCACCAAGGCCTTCCCTTTGTCAACCGCCGATCATGTGGGACGCTTCAAGGAAAATTCACCCAGAGAGACCTCCCCAGAGGCAATCGTAATTATCCTCTTGGGGGATTCCATCTCAACTATGGTGTTCTCAGCAAAGGTATCAAATGTAGAACATAGGCCTAGATCCTCTACGAACATCTCAAGCTGGCGCTTCTCTATAGAAACTTCTTTCAATGACTTCTTGTAATGGTGCTTATGATTCTTCTCATCTTGACCCCACTTTCGCACCTTGGAAATGAAGGCCTTCCAATCTTGATACTTGAGGTTCAAAAAATCTATCTAGGCCTTACGTTCTGCTAGCTTCCGAGTCAGTGATGCATGGTGATTCAACAAATTCCAATATCTAGTATAAGTGATCTCGAAAGTCCACCAAGAGCGATCACCTATTAATCTGGCCGAAGCAAACTCATAACGAGCTTTCAGATCATCACGTTTAGCCAATAACTCAGAAACCTCTTTCTCCTTTGCCTGGATCTGCAACCATAGCTTTTCAATGGAACGCCTATAGGTCCAAAGCAATTTGGCGTTATGCACAAGACATTCCGCTGCCTCGTCATAGACTTGTCTCGGTACTTGTTCAACTTCCGGCGGTAGGGTAGGCAAGCTATCAATACAAACAGCCTTAGACGGATCCCATCTCAATTTAGCCCCTACCCACACGAAAAGAAACAAGCATTGGATCTTAGATGGCAAAGAAAAGAATGTACAACTCGAAAGGCAGCAAAAATGCTTGAAACACCTGTACCTATTTTAGGATGAGCCTACTGAATGAGTTCAACCACCTCATCGACAATACTGGCAATGAAATCCATTTTGCTTGGCATCTTGGTCCAAGTAAATGGCCCATGAGCTTGAGGTGGATCAGCCTTAGTGGTCGTTTCAAGGGGAACCACTACCATAGGCACTTCCAACCGCATGGTAGCGACCACCCTAGTGTCAATATCCTTGTCTAGAAGTGAATGACATAAAATTAAAATACCACATAATGGAAACAATAGTTCACAAGGGCACACAATAAAATGAAAGAAAATATACTGGATTCCCTATGCCCTTCTCGGCTCGGAGGGTCACCAAGGCCCAATCTCCCCTTAAGGAAGCTACTAAACATTTCATCAACACCATCCCGATCATCAACCAGTTATGTTTCCGTGCTGTCTTCTACCAACTCTTTAGTTACCTCCACTTGGTCCTTGCCGACTTCTTCCTCCTCAATTAACTCTGTCTGGACTTCTTCTTCCTCGATAATTGTTTCTAGCTCCTGCCTTCTCACTTCCCGATTCAAGTCTGAAGACGTTAGTTTCACGTAAACGTTCAAAAGGAAAAATAATGAATAAGATGAAAACGACGATAATGGCGATACAATAAGTGCATCGAACTTACTTACCTCAAATAGGCATCTTAAATCGTATGCGCTTCATCTTTGGTTCCTCCATAGTTGAGGCCACCTCTTTAGAGCATTTGCGCTTCTGAATCTTTGATTTTGCTTTCCTGATGATCTCCTGGATCACTCGATCAACCCTTCTAGCAATGAAAGGTACATTCTCTAGTTCCAACCCCACACTATCACGTGTATGGACTGAAGCACCAGATGACCCCCCTGTTGTGATGGAAACTGATTCATTGATCCCCTCGGGTACATCTTGAGACTCAGCCACCTCAAACAAATGGTTAACCCATGGGCGAGATAATTGAGCATGATCCTGCAAAATATATTTATTATCTACGCGGACCACCAAAAATTTGGCCAGGCAACACAGATAACCCGCGAAGAAAGAAAAGGTAAAATGGGACTATGCCTCAACCTTTGAAAGCAATCGTACTATCTCCCCAGGGAAACCCGACAACAAAAACTGGGCCCAATTATAACTCATCCCTGTCTCTAAAACGGTCCACATGAAGCACATGGCTTCCACCCCAAGACTCTTCACTTGTGACAGGAATTTAGGAAACACCCGCGCCCGAAACAAGGGATACAGTTCATTAACTTCCACCACCTTTGATGTTCCCTGCATAGGAAACCCCTTAGCGCCCTTGAGAACGCCCAACCAATCTTCCAGCTCGCGCACCACATGGAGCTCCTTCTGCACCCTATCTAAGACCACGTTCACACCATCTATCGGGACACCAAAGAGGTCTGAAAAGAAATCAGCCAACAGATGAAAAACTATTTTCACACCCTTGACACGAGTGTTGTAGTAGGTGATAGGATTGTCGAATGAATCAAAAATCCCAATCATTTCAGCTATAGAGACATCAAGGCTCAGGGTTGTGAATAGCTCCATGAGACCTGCATCATTCAAGCAATGGATAATAGATGATGGGGCATTGGTACGCAACCATCATTGCGCCTTGCTGATCTCCCCAAACTGTGCACATAATGTAAAATCACAATACCAACATGACCAACGTTACAGTCGAAAAAACAAACTAGAGCATCAGGGAAATATCATCACTTACTTGTAGTTGCAGGATCCACGTTCCCAAGACCCAAGTCAGCATCACGGGGGAAGATCGGTCCATTACGTGACCAATCACCATGCAGCCACCCCCGAGCCGCGCATTGTACAAACACCCTAGAAAATTGCTTATGAAAGTGAATAATATCCCCCTTTGTCTGAGCTAATACAGCTCTGTGGAGGCTGGGACCTGCCATGAATGTCTCCAAAGAGGTGTGGGCCAGTGCAAGTCCATCATCATTTACACAGGTTCCGTCTTTGTCAACTTGGGGCCTGCAAAAGAACGCTCATCAGAAAAGGAGAAAATGCTAAATAACAGGATGAAAATGACAAATTAAACAATCTTACCTCTCCACCCTGTACACCGTGCCCGGAGGGTTCTGAAACAAGGTATGCGCACGTGCCACCAAAAATAAGGTATTATTGAGAGAGTGAAGGTCACGTGGCATTAAGTCCCACACCCTTCATAATGAATGTGTAGACCTAGGCCCTCTAGATGGACCACCCTCAATCGTAAGCGGTCCCTCGTCAATGTCAACCATGAAAGCAATGACACCATCTGACGATCCTGGAAACATAGCCTCAAGCACGCTACGCGCTTCTTGCTCACTGAGATGGAACCAGATCACCACCCTAAACTCATCTAAAATAAAGGCAAGGAACTCATAGGCTCCTTCCCTGAATGTTACCCTATTGTTGTCAATAATCATGTCAGGGGAAGGCTCCTCAGTATCAACTAGCCCGAACCAAGCCAGTATCCCAACTAGCTCAACCACTTAGAGGAACAACTATCCTTGCAAATAACCAGAATGTTGTAGTAAGTAAGCTATACACAGAAATAAAATAAAGAAATGAAGTTCAAACACTCTAAGTCAAAAACTGTTTACGCCCGGCGTGCAGACTTTGCATGCTGAAAAACCATTTACACCCGGCGTGCAGACTCTACATGCTGTAAAAAGTGTCTACACTCAGCGTGCAAACTCTACATGCTCTGAAAACTTTCTACGCTCAGCGTGCAGACTCTGCATGCTGTGAAAACTGTCTACGCTCAGAGTGCAGATTCTGTACGCTGTGAAAAATCGTCTACGCTCAAATAGAAAATATAAAAGAAAATAATTAATTGGAATAATATTAGAGCCTACCCACATGCCGATCCAGGCCACGATGGAATCCTAGGCCTAGGCAAACACCGCAACATGGCCTCACTTTTCTTTGCAAACGTCAAGTCGGGCTCCTTCCTCCCCCAGCCTTCTACCTCCTTGCCCCTAGCCATTTCGGCGTGCTATACACTAAAACTTACGAGCTTACATTGCGTTTTGACACTCTACACTCACGTTGAGGCCTGATGCTTTACGCTTACGCTATGACTTAGGTTTACGCTCATGCTGCAATTTGATTCAGGTTCACACTATTGCTAACAAATGACAGGTTCATGCTATATATATAGCACCACGTTGACCCCGTCGCCACCGCCGCCACCTTGCATTTTATTTATTTATTTTATTTTTATTTTTAATTTAATCAAAATTACTTAAAATCACTCAAAGTAAAAAATACGGAAAAATGCAAAATAAAATACCAAGATGACGAATACTACCACATACCATATTCCCTGGCAAAGAAATTTTGGTTGCCCACACTACACATTTTGGTGCAAAATCCTCTGTACACCTCATACATCAAGTAGACGTCATCAACACGTAGACATATGGCCTAGTAAGGCTTTAAACTACCACATACGGCCCGGTAAGGCCTTAAACTACCACATAAGGCCCGGTAAGACCTTAAACTACCACGTGTTAATGCACGACGATAAACTACCATAGTATATGTACACATGATTTATGTCTCCTAGCAACCCATAAGAAGGCCTACTAGCTCACTCTGCCCTCTGTTTATTGGTAGGAGAAATCTCGATGGATCAACAACATCTATTCGTACCATTGACCATTGACGGATCATACGGAAAGATCACAAGAGAAATCAATGTAAATTCCATCAACTTAAGCCCATCAATAGACGACACAGTCACAGCCTTGATGCAACAAACATTAGATAGCTATGAAGGTATGACGAAGTCCCTCGACATAGAAGCCGATAATATTACTGAAGACCCTTTAACTAAAACCCTCATCGCTATGCCTGATGGTGAAGTTAAGGTATTAAAATTGAGCACGCTATTGCAACCTCAACTGGCCAAAGACATAGAACATGTGCTTCAAGATAATATAAAGGAATTCGCATGGTCTTATACTGACATGCCTGGATTAGATCCTCGAATAGTCCAACATAATATTATACTCGATCCAAAATTAAAGCCAGTGAAATAAAAAGCACGAAGGGTTAAGCTTGAGGTAGAGTTGGTAGTTCGAAATGAGATAACTAAACTCTATCAGGTATGTTTCATTCGGGCTATTGATTATGCTGATTTGGTATCTAACATGGTCACTGTCCCGAAGAAGAACGGAAGCATTCGCCTATGCATCGATTTCCTGGACCTCAACATTGCGACCATAAAAGACGACTTCCCCCTACCCAACATCGATCAACCCTATTATCTTTTATGGATGGCTTCGCACGATATAACCAGATACGCATTAACCCAGAACATCAGCTCCGACCTACCTTCATGACACCATCGGGTACCTTTTGTTATACGATGATGCCATTCGGTCTCAAAAATGCCAGGGCCACATATCAAAGGGCAATGATGTTTATTTTTAGTGATTACATACTTCTTTCGATCAACAATTATGTAGATGACATTACAATTAAATCAAAAACACAAGAACAACACATCCAAGATTTAGATTTGGTCCTAAAACGGTGCTTAAAATATGAACTTAGGCTCAACCCAAGGAAATGTGTTTTCGGAGTAAAAACGGGCAAAATTCTAGGCTTTGTAGTGTCAAAAATAGGAATACATGTGGACCCAAATAACGTTAAAGCTATCATCAATCTAAAACCACCAAGCAACATTACCGAACTACGGGGCCTACAAGGTGGATTACAATTCATGAGACGTTTCATAGAAAAACTGACGGACAAGTTGAAACCCATGAACCATATGCTACGAAAGAATGTCCATTTTGAATGGACTCCATAGTGCCAAGAAGCCTTAGATCATATTAAAACAAAATTGGCTCAGCTACCAATAATTTACCCTCCACAGAACACTAAACCTTTCTATATCTATCTCGCCACGTTAGATTCATCCATTGCCTCTATGCTCTGCCAAAAACACGACGATGGGACCGAAGTCCCTGTTTATTATTTGAGCCATGCATTAGTGGCCCATGAACAAGGATACAATGAGATCAAAAGGTCATGTTTAGCCCTTGTCTTTTCCTTAAAGAAATGGCGACATTACCTCTTCCGTAACCAAGCCAACATAATCTGCAAAGATAATGTGTTCAGGGTCATCACCGGTAATATTTACGAGTCAAGTAGAATAGCACGTTGGAAAGCCATAATAGCTAAATTTGACCTACATTACATAGCATAGGCATCATTCAAGGGTCAATCCATAGCAAACCAACTGACTACATCACCAACGCATGATCAAGAAACAATAGAACCAGAATTTCCAGATGAAAACATGAGCGTAATAGACATGGTTCCAGATGAATACAAAGCTATTTTGAACTTTGATGGAGCATCCACCTCTCGAGGGGGAAGTGTTGCTACCATCATCACCTATCCTTCTGGGGAGATCCGACCCTTTGCTTCTCGCTTCAACTTTCATTGTACCAATAACATAGCAGAATATGAGGGTCTCCTTAGGGGCCTTATGGCAGCACTAGCCTCCAACATCACACGACTCGTAGTTAGAGGAGACTCACAACTAGTTATGAACCAAGTCACAGACGTTTATACATTCAAAGCACAACATTTACAACCATAATATGACTTAGCTAAACACTTACTAAAACAATTCGAAAGTATGGGCGTGCAACATGTTTCCAGAAACGATAATACCATCGCAGATGCACTTGCCACGCTAGCTCTAAACATATCGCCAAATACGTTCCATATGTTGCCAAGCTCTATAATCAGTTGTGCTAAACCCATAACTCATACTCTCGATGAATTACTGATTGCATCCATTAGTACAACACACGCAATAGAATGGTACGATGACATAAAAGAGTACCTTCTACATGGTGAAACACCGCAACACCTAATGAATGCACAAAAAGACACAGTACAAAAATGTTCCAGACAATACGCAATGGTAGGGGACACGTTGTTTCATTGATCCTATGAAGGCATACTGTTAATATGCATCAGTAGCACTGATGCCCAAACCATCGTCGAGCAAGTATAGGATGGATTATGTGCAGGGCATATAGCACCTAAAGTAATGGCAACTAAAATAAGACGTTTGGGCTATTACTAGCCACACATGGAGTATGACTGTCTCTCTAAGGACAAAACGTGCAGTGTCTATCAAAAACATAGCAATCTGATACATGTTCCACCAAACAAGTTGCATACAGTGAAAATCACCTGGCCTGTCCAAAAATGGGGGTTAGATCTTATCGGGCCAATAACACCCCCGTCTTCTGTAGGGTATAGTTTCATCATAACCGTGACAGAATATTTCAAAAAATGGGTAGAAGCTATTCCCCTTAGAAAAACCACATCCAAACACATATGCAACTTCGTTCTCGAACATATTGTGACACGTTTCGGCATCCCCATGACCATCATTACTGATAACGGGCCACAATTCAGCAGTGTAGAAACCAAAAATTTCTATGAAAGCATAGGGATCAAACATTCATTCTCATCCACGTACTACCCTCAAAGCAATGGATAGGCTGAAGCCACAAATAAAATCATCATTATAGTACTTAAAAAGATGCTTACCCAAAGCAAGAAAAGATGGCATGAACAGCTAGTATATGCACTATGGGCTTATCGTACTACGCATCAGACTTCCACAGGTAAAACGCCATATAGTCTTATTTATGGTTCAGAAGCTATCTTACCCTTGGAATTATAGGTACCATCTTTAAGGATCACACTCTTCGGACATCTCGACGAAGGGAAAAATAATGACTTATGCATTGTTGACTTGGACTCGGTGGAGGAGGAACATATACGTGTGCTCGATCAGATTGAGTGGTACCAAAAATAACAACGACAACGTCATCGACACGATGTTCATAAGCGCCCTATCAAGGAAGGTGACCTTGTACGCAAAGCTATTTGGGAACACCTGGACAAATTCTCAGTCAATTGGGAAGGGCCCTACTTGGTCACCAAAGCGTACGACAATGGAGCATTTAAACTAGCTGACATGGAAGGGAACAAGATTGCAAATCCAACCAACCATATGTTCTTGAAATCATTCCATGTTTGAGCCTGGATTCAGCTATGCGCTCGTCCTAGAATCATGATGGTAAACTGATACCACAGCTCATCCTAGCATCATGACAGTAAACTGATACCACAGCTTGTCCTAGCATCATGACGGTAAACTGATACCACAACTCGTCCTGGCATCATGACGGTAAACTGATACCAAATCTCGTCCTGGCATCATGACGGTAAACTGATACCACAGCTCGTCCTGGCATCATGATGGTAAACTGATATCACAGCTCATCCCGGCATCATGACGGTAAACTGATACCACAACTCGTCTTGGCATCATGACGGTAAACTGATATCACACCTCGTCCTGGCATCATGACGGTAAACTGATACCACAGCTTGTCCTGGCATCATGACAGTAAACTGATACCACATAATGTCCCCAATGACAATAAACTAGCACCCATCTGGTACGACATTAAACTACCACAGTCTCACTCACCAGAGTTCGCTAAGACTATAAACTGGTTCTCCTCTTCACGGTCCGTCAAGACTAGAAACTAGCAATGTACCGTCTACCACGACGCTAAATGGGTAATGTCCAACGGGTCATGACATAAAACTAAGCCATAATAGTCCACTACAACTATAAAATAGCAACTTCATCCCTAGCCTCCTGGTCCACAGCTACATTCAAACTTCATCAAAGCCACTGCCTTGCTCGCCATCAGTCGATCCTAATAACATGGCCTCCATTCATATACAGTGCCTGCAATCTCCTCTGGTGACTTTGCTTCATCAATAGCTATTCAATTCTAAGCTTGCTTACTCATGCCTGGTTTTCTTGTCTTCTTAGAGTTGTGCTTGCAGGATGACACTCAGATATGTTTGTGCAAGAATGCACTTCGTCACAGTAGCAAGGTAAGACGTTGTTCACAATACACATGGAAAGACTAATCAAACCATTCACTAGTACATCTTACGTTACATATTCAACCTATCCTTTATCGTATTCTACTCAGTTATGTCCCGAACACACCCAGTATAGCCTGAAATATTGAACACAGTGTTGCACACTATAACACATTTAAGCAGTTGCAACCCACAACATAGCACTTGAGCATGCACATAAAACAAGGTTAAACGCCAAAAAAAAATAGCCCTTCCCATACAAGACCTCGACTAGAAGGTAGCTGTCTCGAAAGAAAATTCACATGTCTCAAATGATCAAGTAGCATCTCGTTGCGGGGCTTTGGCTCCCTGCCAATAGGTTCCCTATTAAACACTAAACAAAGGGCTTGTTCCTCCAAAGAACACAACACGTCATCACGTGGATTTGGTTGCGCCAACAAGCCCTCTTAAACACTAAACAAAGGCCTTGTTCCTCCAAAGAACACAACACATCATCACGTGGATTTGGTTGCGCCAACAAGTCCTCTTAAACACTAAACAAAGACCTTGTTCTTCCAAAGGACACACCTCTCATGTCTTGATGCCAAGTCTGCCAAACAATGGCTATTGACAAGGATCAGCATGAACCGTATACACACCAGAACATCCCCTTTGTTGTGCATAATCCTTGAATCCGTTCCCAATCCCCACAATTTCCATTTGCCCATCTATCTACAAACTTCATTTTTTCCAATCCCATGTGCTACTGAACACGATGCGATGACATATGGCCAAGTGTTGAAGGACAATGCTACTAAGTTTCTTGTGGTGTTTTGTACTTCTTTGTCGACACCTCTCAGGTCGATTCCTCCAAGTGTTAACAAAGAGGGACCAATGAAACACCATAAAATTTTGAGCTTATTACCTCTCCAACAAGAGTCAAGCTAAGTCATGATATCCCCCATGCATGACCGAAGCTTGACGGCCCCACAGACAGCTTCAGGCAGAGTCGAACTCAACGAAAAATGGTTCTCTAGAACTCGCCGGCGACCACGCCAACATCTGGAATCAAACGTGGCAACTTCGGAGTTCAAGATACTTGGTTTTCACTAAGTATGCAGCGTACACGCCCAGCGTATACGCCCAGCATACATGCCCAGCATACACGTCCAGCGTATACGCCTAGCATACATGTCCAGCGTGCACGCCCAATATGTACACCTCACATGTATGTCCACCACCAACATATACGCCCAACATGGAATTCCAAAGATGGTATGGAAACGGCACTTCAGAGCAAAGCATCAACTCACAGGCACAATGCAATTGGTAGGCAACATCACAGGGGCTAGAAAATTGAATTTTCAGGCTTGACATCAGGCACTTCGATGTTCATACGCTGAACATGAACACCCTGCATGCCTAGCGTGTACGCCCAGTGTATACGAGCATCCTATACGCCCAGCGTATAAGCCCAGTGTATACGCCCAGTATACAGTGTGTACGCCAAGTGTGTGGCACAATGTATACCAATCAAAGCCCTCCAGAACCATATCAGATCAGAGCCAACCGAGTTAAACATCCAAATGCAACATTCTCATGACATTCTCATGACTTCTATTGTTTTAGTCAAGTCTGTATGCCAGGTTCATACACCCAGCGTGTATACGCCAGCATCTAGCACTGTACGCTGGCTTACAGTGGTATACGCTGGCGTACAGCACGTTGTACATTTGTCAAAGTTCATTCTTTTGCACTCGGTCAACGCGCCACATTTCACCCAACCTGAGAGTCCAGCACTCCACAACCAATCATTCCCTCTCAGACCTGAGTCTAACGTCAAAACCTGTATAAAAACCCTAATTTTTGACCAGATCCAGGTTCAAAAAATTGGAAAGATCTTGGCAAAAATCGGGGGCAAACGAGACTAAGCAAATCCTGACTCCTACATCCTATACGCTGTACTTCAACCCTGCACGCTGAACATACAACCTTCATGCTGTGCTTGCAGCTAAATTCAGCAAAACGTCATCCCACTACATCTACTGGAGCTTTCTATCCACCTTGTGTCGGATCCACAACTATGTTAAGACCGGTGCATTGTAACTTCTATTTTGCAATAATGTTGCCACATTCTTTGCTAAGATTCATTACCATTTTTCGTTTGTTTCTTGTATGCTTATAGTTTACATTCCTGCACATTTACGCTCATTTTTACGTTAGTTACTCTATTTACATATAACCCAGCATACGGTATATCGGTGTACGCTCAGGAAAATCCTTGTCTGATCTGCGTGCAGACCACTCAAGGTAGTTTGCCTTAGTTGATGCTAGCTTGCCCTCAAGAGAAGGTAGGGTCTTCTGTGCTTGCCCAGGGATCTCCTGGTTTCTGTTTCATTCCAGTCGAAGATCGATGATTTTGGACAGTACGATGGGGATGTGCCACAAACCCAGTTTAAGGTCTTGGTAGACCATGTGCTCATTTAAGGTCCCAGCAGACCGCTATGCTGGTTTAAAGTCCCAGCAGACTGTATGTGCTGGTTTAAGGTCCCAGCAGACCATGTGTCCTAGTTTAACCTCATAGCAGACTATCTGTGCTAGTTTTACATCATAGCGGACATTTTTTCTAGTTTTACGTCATGGCGGATGATCTGTGCTAGTTTAACATCTAGCGGACGTTGGTGTAGCTATGTCAGTTTAATGTTGTAGCGGACGTTTGCTCACCTTTGCCAGCTTTATGTCGTAGCAGATGTTTTATGCTAGTTTTATGTCGTAGTGGATGATCACTTGTCTACTCTATGTGCTTAGATGCAGTACAACTTGAGGTATTAGTGATTCACCAAGTTGGCGAACTCGTTGCCGTCCATGTCCACTAGCTTGAATGCTCCATTCCCAAAGGCTTTGGTGACCACGTATGGGCCTTCCCAATTGGCTGAGAATTTTCTCACATGCTCACAGAAGAGCTTGAGAATGAGGTCTCCCTTCTATATTGGTCGTTGATGTGGGTCTGCATGGTATTTTTGCTATTTCTTGCTCTGGTGGTGCTTTATGTGACTCAAGGTTTGCGTATGCTCTTCCTCTATTGAGTCAAGGTCGATAATCCTTGACTCATTATTCTGGGCTTCGTTCACAACATCATATAGGATCATCTGGAGTGATGGTACCTACAACTCAGGAGGAAACACAGCTTTAGATCCATAAATAAGACTGTAAGGAGTCTTACTCATCGCGGTCTTGCATGTCATCCTGTAGGCCCATAAGACATAGAGGATTTTCTCATGCCACTACCTCTTGCTATTGCTAAGCATCCTTTTCAGCAAGTTGATGATGGACTTATTTGTAGCCTCCACTTGAGGAGAATGATTTCCTAATGCCCAGATTCCTATAGAAGGTTTGGGTTTCTGTACTACTGAATTGTGGTCCATTATCATTTACAATAGTCATTAGAAGCCCAAACCTTGTCACAATGTTATCCAAGATGAAGTGGAAAACCTACTAAGATGTCATCTTACTGTTGGCGACCGTTTGGGACGCGACCGCCAACGAGTCTCCTTGAACAAGATTTAGATGCCTGCTAGTCTTTGGCAATACCAAGGCCCAGATACCTCCAGATAAACTCAATAGTTAATGTGAGTATGTGTGTGTGCTGTTGCGGCGTGAAGTTGTGAGAAATATAACAATTGCGTTGCATGTAAACTACAAATGACTTACTTTAAAGAGATTCAGCCAACTTTGCCAAGTACTGTGAGTTGTTGAAAATTTCCTATTTTTTTTAATTGCCTAGTCTACGTGGTCCTTATAATATCTACTTGTAACAAATAAAAATTTGCAAAAACATTTGAGCACAACTCCGCAATCTACTCCTAATTTTCCCTAGAGAAAGAGATAGTTCCACAAGAAAACTAGAAATAGAGCAAGATTCGATGGAAATAAGCAGAAAAGAAAGAAAGTAGATTTGTGTAGACCTCAAATATTTAAACAAGGTAAAATGATACGAGTAAACACTTTGCAATAAAGCTATCCCAAATTCAATATCTACGAATTGTTCAAACTTCCAAGGCTCAAACAAGCAATATCTTCAAGACAATCCTATTATGCTGCCAAAAATTGCTGCGTAAACTACCACGTACGAGACTCCATTTTGACTAGATAATAGATGTCAATGATTGCATCCAAACATAACCTTTAAAAGACTTGACAATTTCTGATTGAAATACCATGGGAATTCACTTTAAAGATAAAAAGAAGCTATTCTAGTCCCATCAAAATACCAAAGTTTCTCTGAACCCTCTCGACTACTAGATTGTTCAACGGCGTGACTACAAATAGAGGCTCTCTTACAACAATCCCAATAGCAGTTCCCACACGTTGCACAATAATGAAATTTACTACTAAAATGCTCTTAAGGCTTTTAAACACAAGTGCTTCGATGGAAAAATTTTAATAGAAATTTCTATTGGGCAACAAGAACAGTAAGAGCAATCTAAAAATCCCAAAATTACTTGCCAAGGATGATACTATTTAAACCACTAGCTAAACAATTTAAACAAAACAAAAGATGAAATACATAACTCACAGGACCATGACAAAGAGGCTGAAATCTTTACTCTAGCAAGCCATCTTGCAAGCAATCTTCTTTGATTTCAAGTGATGATGTATTAGACCCAATGTGATGATCCTCCTTCCCCTCTCCTCCTTGACCCTTGAAGCCTTTTTATAGGGTTCCAAGGTAGGTAGGGAAGTTACATATTCAAAAATATCTCACCTAACTTCTCTCCTAAGTAACTTGGCCAACCAATAGGAGATTACATGCTAAAATATCCTAGCTAACTTTTCTCCCAAGTAAGGAGGTTACAACTTACTCATTTAATTATGGTTAGGAGGTTACTCATAAAGTTAGGAGGAATTAATATTTGTACATATTATGAATATTGCGTTTGTAAGTAATTTGTCTAAAATCCCTAATCTAATTTAATTTAATTTAAATTTTAAATTTTAAATTCTAAGTGTCACTAAGCTCTAAGATTTTATCATAAAAATATAATATAATCTCCACCTCATTGGTTGTAGCGGTAGTTGATTTTATTTTTGCATCCCCGATAATTGTAATTAAAATTCGGAATGACCCGAAATATGAGCCCGAAGGCAAAGCCACCGATCCTGCAACTGATCCAAAATATCTTTTCTGGCCAAAAATCATTACCAGCAACTGCCTTCACAGGAGAAGATAGCCACCGTGTCAGCAAACGTTGCCGTGTATTACGTACGGATCTATAACTGTTGTAACCTCTGCTTCTTGAAAATGCCTACAAGTTTTGATGAAGATATGATTTGGAAATTTTAGGCTCTGTAATTTTGGTCATCGTCTTCCAATCACAACCGCACTTGCCCTGTTGCGCTCATCTTCAGCCAAGGGTTTTTCTGGCATGGTTCTGCGCAGGCTTGCGGCCAGGGTTTCATGCCTTGCTTCACCACCGTCGTCGCCATCGCAGTCGTCGTCACAGTCGTGTCGTGTTGGCACCGTTGCAAACTTAACCCTACCGAAAGCCCTAATGATGGAAAATAGATCCACGAATTCTTCCAAGGACGCCCAAAACTCCCATCAAATGCTGAATTTGCATCGGCAACGAAAGAGCCCTCATCAATTCTGCAATTATTCTTGCCTAATTTCCCCAATTCTATTGCTGAACCCACCAAATCATTAGTGGAATCCGCGAATAGGGCTACGTTGAGAAAAATTCTGGAAGGTAAAATGGGCATTTAGCCATCCGGAGCACNGCCCTCATCAATTCTGCAATTATTCTTGCCTAATTTCTCCAATTCTATTGCTGAACCCATCAAATCATTAGTGGAATCCGCGAATAGGGCTACGTTGAGAAAAATTCTGGAAGGTAAAATGGGCATTTAGCCATCCGGAGCACATTCAGATGACGATGTTACAGGTATAATTTTTTTGTTGTGTATGCCTTCCACAGATCCATGCCCAGGAATCCCATGGTTTGCTATATTGCTAACAGCTGCGTGAGTGAGGGTTTTGGGCATTTTGCAAAATCACGAGCCTGCAAAAGAGCGTAACACTAAAACATTTGTATTTTTGGAATATTTTTTGCACCGGTAGAGGATGTTTGCTAATGTCTCTGGAATATCCCAACACCAGTTTCTTTGCCCCAAAATTACACCCATAACAATCTTGTCATCTCATTCAAACTTTGATTTACACCACAAAGTCTTAACAACCGGGCAATTAAACTTTGATATGCCAATAATAACTTATATAACTTTGATAACTTTTGTAAGTTATTGAAAATTTACCAAAAATAAAACCCATGAGTTTTATTTTTCAAATCAGGAGTCTTACTGTTCCATAAAATGGCCAAATATGCCAACACTTACTTAGGGCGATAGCTTCCACCCACTTAGTAAAGTACTCAGTGACGGTAATAATGAAGCTATGCCCTATGGAGGACTTCGATATGATAGGTCCTATGAGGTTTAGTCCCCATTGTTGGAAAGGCCACGTGATCTGCATTGGGTGCAGCTCTGTAGGTGAAACATGTATGAGATTTACGTATCTCTGGTATGTGTCACATGTCTTGACCTTTGATAGGCAATCATGCTCCATATGGAGTCATTAGTATCCTAGGCATCTGATTTTCATAGCCATAGACCTAGGTGCTATGTGTCTGTCACATAGTCTCTCATGTACTTCATTAATCACCTTCTGCGCTTGCTCCTCATCCACGCATGCCAGAAATATCCCGTCATAGGAACACTTGCACAGGGTGTCATTTCCCATGAGCATATATTACCAGGCACACCTGCAGATCACATCTCTCTAAGTAGATGTCATTCTTCTTGGGGGTTCATCGTGTTGTAAGTAGGCTTTAAAGTTAGCATACCACTCCTAGGTATCTACAGCACTGATAGAGGCCGCGTTCCCCACCTAAGTGATAGGCTTAGTACATACGACAATCAAAGTTGGCAGACTTGAAAATGAGTGTGGTGAAATATTTAGTGCAGGGTGGCTAAGGCATCTACTATGGTGTTCTTATTACGTGGCACATGTTTCACATCTGGAGTTGCAAACTGTTTGAGTAGGATTTTTGCTAGGCTACAATGGGGTTGCAAATGAATAGCTTTGCAGGCATAGAACTTGGTGATTTGATTCACAACTAGTTGTGAATCATCGCGAATCACTAGGTGTTTTATGTATAGTGTTTGGGTAGCTGAGAGGCCTCTAAGTAGCCCCTCGTACTCTACCACGTTGTTGGTGCAGGGGAAAGAAAAATGATAAGCAAACGGCTGCATTTCCCTAGAGGGAAACATAATAACGGTAGCTACACTACCTCCTTGGGTGATCAAGGTGCCATCAAAGTAAAAAGTAGCTTCCAAGTGTGATGGGACAGCGTTGATAGTGCTAACATGCTCGTCTGGGAATTCGGGATCTATGGTTGCCTAGTGGTCGAAGGGTGAGGTCGTAAGTTGCGTCGATATGGCTTGACCCTTCATTGACAATTGGCTCACATAATGCAAATAAAACTCTACAGTTACTGCTTTCCATCAGGCTATCCTGCTACTTTCATATAGGTTTTTAGTGATAGCCCATAGTATGTTGTTTTTGCAAATAATATTAATTGTACTACGGAATAGGTAATGCCTCCACTTCTTTAATGCAAATGCTAAGGTAAGGTAATTCCTCTCGACCTTGTTGAATTTTGCATCATGCATTATTAATGCATGACTCAAATAATACATTGGTATCTCAGATCCATCGTCTCATTTCTGACATAATAGTGCTGCGATACATGTGTTGGAGGTGGTAAGGTAGATGAAGAAAGGCCTATCCCTTTGTGGCGGATGCATAGTTGGGAGGTGCAGAAGCTCTTTTTTCAATTCATCGAAGGCTTTTTGACATTGAGTCATCCATTCAAAGTTAACCCATTTCTTTAGAAGATATTGCATGCGGTGTAACTTGTTAGTTAACTTTGCTATGAACCTTTAGATGAATTGTATCCTACCTTGCAAACCACACAATTCCTTAAGATTTGTAGGAGGTTCTAGGTTGACGATGGCCTGAAATTTGTCAGGGTTCACCTGTATTCTAGCCTCTGATACTACAAACCCTAACATGCATCCAATTTTCACCCCGAAGACACACTTCTTAGGATTAAGGTCTAGATCATGAATTTCACATCACTTGAGGACTACCCCTAGATCACGTGGGTGATCAACGGCCTCTTTGAACTTGACCGCTATATCATCCATGTAGTCGTTTAGTGTTTCTAAGTTGTAGTCACTGAAGATGTAGGTCATGGCTCATTGGTAGGTTGCTCCAACGTTCTTAAGCCCAAAAGGCATCATGGTGTAACAAAAGGTACCCCATGGGGTCATGAAGGTTGTTGTTAGCTGATGCTCTAGGTTGATGCAAATTTGGTTGTAGCTGAAGAAACCATGCATGAAGGATAGCAGAGTATGACCAGCCATATTTTTGATGAGTTGATTGATGCTTGGAAGTAGAAAATCATCTTTGATCATTGCCTTGTTCAGATCTTGGAACTCTATACAGATTTGTATTCCTCCCTTTTTCTTAGAAACCACAACGATGTTGGAAACCCATTTCAATTAATCAACTACGTAGATAAAACCAACTTGGTATAGCTTATTGATTTCATCCCTTATGGCTAGTGCAATTTCTGGTTTAATCTTACAAGCTTTCTGAAACACCACAAAATTTTGAGCTTAGTACTTTTCCAACAAGAAGCAGGTCCCTGGGACCCACAGACAACCACGGCTACATCTGGTGTCACACATGGCAACTTCGGAGATCAAGATAATTTTCACCATGTATGCAGTGTCAGCGTATACGCCCAGCATATATGATCAAGTTCACATCCACAATGTATATGCCCGACGTATATGCCAGACATACCATAGTGTATACGCCCAGCATATACACCAGACATTCCCGGCATGTACACCCAGCGTATACACCTAGCGTACACGCCTCACATGTACGCCCAGCAGGTTCAACCGATGCATATACTTGGCATGTAATCCCTGAAGACAGCATGGAAACAGCACTGTAGAACAAGACTTGGTACAAGCCAGCATCCACAACGTATACGCCTAGCTTCCACAGCGTATACGCCTAGCATCCACAGCGTATACGCCCAGCACATCTAGCGTATACGTCTAGCGTATATGCTCGACAAATGTAACATATTGTACACTTGTAAATTTTATGCTTTTGCACCCTATTAACGCACCACATGTCCCCCAACCCGAGTTTGACGTCAAAACCTGTATAAAAGCCCGAATTTTTACGAGAACCAGACCTTTTTGGAAAAATTCTGGAGAAAACCAAAGAGCAGAGACATTGAGAACCAGAGCAGAAAACCATTTACACTGGACAACCCTGTACGCTGAGCATACAGCCTCTACGCTCTGCCTACAGTGCGAACTAGCCCACAGCCATCCCTACATCCATCGGGGCTTTTCGTCTGCCTTGTGTCAATCCACAACTGCGTTAG
This sequence comes from Gnetum montanum, assembly GCA_015680685.1. Lineage (NCBI taxonomy): Eukaryota > Viridiplantae > Streptophyta > Gnetopsida > Gnetales > Gnetaceae > Gnetum > Gnetum montanum. Next base: position 107,598 of record MNCI01014439.1, read on the forward strand.
ATCGGTGCATCGTACTCTCACTCTGTAATGCCATTGTTACATTTTATTCTCAAAATTGTTTCCAGTTCACACTAATTACCACACGTATTCTGTTTACGCTTTCTTTACGTTTACGCTCTGTTTACACTGTTTTCGTCCCATTTACATCCTGTTTATGCTATTTTCGCCCTGTTCATGTTGTTTATGCCCTATTTACGCTAGTTACGCTGTTTATGCCCCATTTTATGCTTGTTGCGCCGTTTACGTATAACCCATCATATCGCACTTCGATGTACGTTTGGGGAAATCCTTGTCTGATCCACGTGCGGACCACCCAAGGTACTCTACCTTCATCCATTCCAGCTTGTCCTCAAGTGAAGGTAGGGTCTTCTGTGCGTGTCCTGTGATCTCATGGTCTCTGTTTCCTTCCAGCCGAAGACCGACGATTTTGGACGGTACACTTTCTACTTGACTGCCTTCATGCACGGGTCTAGGATGATGTTGTGTTGTATCGGTCTCAGATCTAAACCTAGCATGTCATTGTATGACCATGCGAAGAATTTGATGTTCTCTTATAGGATTTTGCCCATACCTTCAGGTGTCTGCGCATCTAAGAGGGAACTAAGTTTCAACGTTTTTACTTCCCCCTTGGATGTGGTCATAGGCATCTTGATGAGAGGGTCCTCAGTTACATTCTTGGCCTATAGATCTAGGGTTCGGACCAGATGCTCAGGCCAGTCTAGGGATGTTTCTAAGGATGTCATGGTGCTATATGTGATTGATTCCCAGTCGATTAGATCTGGGTTCAATTATCTTGCAAGCTTGCCATGTGGACCAGCTAAAGCTAACGGCATGGAGAGATCGCGATGGATTTCCAAATTTTTTTTCAACCAGTTTAAAGTCATGGATGATTGCTAAGGCATGGGGATGAAAAAAAGAAAAATTGTAAAAGCGTAGAACTATTGATGTGAGAACACCGCTATGCCAAGATTGCTTGTTTAAGGTCTTTCCAGATCGATAATGTTGTAACAACGTTAAGATTTCTAGTTTAAGCTTTGTACAGACCAGTAAGGTCACAGCTATGCCAAGATTTCTAGTTTAAGGTCTTTTTGAACTGGTAACTAAAAATATATTTTTTTCTGGAAAGAAAATAGTTAGCTCTAAGCGTGCAAAGATCTTTTGCTCAAATCTATCTATTTTAATTGCCAACAGTGCTAAGATGTCGTGGCGAGCATGCTATGCTACATGGTATACCCTGCATTAAACGCAAAGAGAGAATGGCAAGTTTTCCTTTTCCACCATTATGGCCATAAATAGGGATTAAACCCCAATAAGCTTATCATTCTCACCATAACAGCATAGATCCCACATTCGGAGCACAAAGAGATTTCGGAGTGTAGAGTAATCATGCTAATATAGAGCAAGGCAGTTTTTTGGAATAGCAACGAGTGATCGTGCTAACAGAGAGCAAGGTGATTTTTTGGAATAGAAACAAGAAAGAGTCAGTGAGTAGGATGATGGCTACGAAGAAGGAATGCATACACTTGGCACTCACAAAGGTCGAGGAGGTAAAGGAAGCCCTAGGACGCATGACACAATCGCTTGTCGCGGTGCAGGAAGAGACGTCGATGACCCGGTAAGCTACTATGCTTTCTCTATTTTTTTCGTGCTTCTGTTATCATTTTTTATTTTCTACTTTCAATTTTTTCATTCAACTTTAATTATCCATGTTTTCTATCATCATTTTTTCATTTTTTTGGCCGTTGCCTCGTCGCTGTTGTCGTTTCGGCCACGACGGATGCACAAACACTACGCTAATGTTGCATGCAAGGTCGCTTAAGCTGCCATCACTGTAGTTGTTATAATCGCGGGGGTTTGGACACTTTAAGTTACTTGGCTTTTGAATGGCATAGCGTAGGACCCTCAGGAGGGTTTTTCCATGCATGATGTTACAGTGTGACACGTGTTTTTGTGAGGATGTAATGCTATTCAGTTTTCTAGGGTTAATTGCTCCATTGCTACGCTAGGTTGTTTTCGCTATGCTATCGCTTTCATGTTCTTAGCTACGCTATGTACAAGTTTGCTAAAATGCTAATTCTTTGCTATGCTAATGCTTTCTATGCTACGTGTGTATTGTGCTTGGTCATAGTGCTAACATTTGTCATTATGTTGTGCAGGATAGTACTGAGGCCAATTCTGATTGTCTTAGAAATTGCATGGGTCCTGTGTTGCGTAAATAGACCAGTGGCCAACATTCCTCCTCCTCACACACATGTGGGGAAGCGTGGGTTCTAGTTCAGGAAACGAGCATAGGAGTCCCTACAATTCCTCCTCCAATGCTTCAGTGTAATCGTTTAGTCATACCTAGAGGAGGAAGAGACGACCATCATCACAGAAATCCTATTGCCTAGGGCAAGTCGAGGTATTCTAAGGTTTTTGATGGATGAGGAAATTAGTAGCAGGTAGGGAGAAGGATCCATTCAATGTCCCAAGGATTTGAGGTGTTTGGCTTGGATCTAGGATATGCATGAGTACAGCTTCTACCATCCTTACAACACATTTTTCATTACACGTCATATGGGAACATGCTTCAAAAACCCACCAGGAACTATCTACTGTGATGGCGAGTGAGTTTTGCAGCCCTGTTCCTTTGCATTGTGTGATGTTTACTATGCTAGCCAAATTTTAACACTATGTTTTTATTACTAGGTTTTACATTAACAAGGAAGGGCTTCATGATAACACGGATGTGCTGACCACAGCACGGATGGCCCTACAGGAGTTCTCTTTTATTGAGAACCTACATGCGAGTGTGATTGGTTAATGCAGGGGTGAATACCACACCTACCCAAAGCTATACCCCATTTCCTATGACAAATGCAAGGAGTTGGGCTGGTTGGATGAGGGATGGACACCCTTCAAACTGATCACTATTGAACAAGTTCTAGTTAGTCTTCCATCGTTCCCATTACCATACAAACATGGTAAGCCAAGCAGTAGGTGCAACATGCTGAAGTGTCTTTGCTATTTTTTTTTTTTTTTTTGCATTTTCTATGTCTTTATGCTAAACTTTTCTTGTGAAAAATACTATAGGGGTGAGAAAGTCCCAGGAGGTGACAGTGGTAACTGCCAAGAACTAGGAGGCAAAGATCTACTTCAAGTACGGAGAAGTAGATGGGAGCCAACGTTGGATATGTACTGTGACCTCTGACTCCTTGGTCCAGAACATACAAAAGGCTAGGCTTATGGATCTATTCCTGGCCCCGAATCCAAGTGTTCCTACTACTGAGATGCTCCCCTTGGTTGACTCCTTTTCTGATAGGGCGAGCCACTTCCGCATGGGCATACAAGATGTATGCGTGGTCATTGAAATCAATGACCAACTGTTCGTAGACGTTTTTGGTGTCCCTTCCGATGGCATCCTCATAGGGTCGAAGACCAAGGGGAAGCTAACCCTTCAAAAGAAGGACATTCAAGAGTGATTAGGGATTGCCAAGGAGCGGAAGGGGCTCCCCATGGAGAAGCTCTAGTCGGGACCTACCAAGGAAGTTTACCCTCTCTTCCGTGCTCATGCATTCCCTCATCTACTTTCCCAAGGGAAGGTCCTTGGGATTGAGCAAGCCTAGGTAATACGTGAGGTCATGGAAGAGGGGCTCACTACAACTAGGCTAGGTTCTTGTCTAAAGTCTTGTAGACCAAAATCTTGGGGCTCCATAGGAAGCTGGATTCCCATTTCAATATACATTATGCCTTTTACATAGCCTACTTGCGACGTTTCATGGAGTTTCTAGTAGTCCACGAGAATGGAGCCTCGATCACACGAAATCACGACCAGATTTCTAGATCGTGGATTTGCAAAATCCTCCAGGCGGCCCAAGCCCAAGATCCCCAATAAATAATTGGGGAGTAATTCTCTGTAATGACTAGGGATTGGATGCCCCACAACTTTTTTGGCCAAGATAGCATAGGAGAGATGCCCCTTGCTGTAGCCGGTAGCGTGTCATGGGGAAAATGTCTCATAGCTGAGACTATGGCCACCAAGTTGTAGCAAAAGAGGTCTGCTCCAACTAAGGGAATCCTTCGCACTGAGGAAGAGGAGGGAAGGAGATTTTGGTTCAAGCTATAGAGAACATAACCCCTTAATGGTAAAAAATTTTATTTAATGCCTACTTTGCTAATGCCTACTATACTATGCTACACTAGACATCGTATTTTAGTGTAGCACCCTCTTTAAACTAAGAGCTAATGCAAACATGTTTTTGGACTGCTAGAGGAAGAAGAGGAAGAAGAAGAAGGTGATGAAGAGGTGTCAGCCCCTAAGATGGTGGCACCAAATAAAGATGTGGAGGCCCCAGTCTCGGAAGAAAGGACCCCGGTCAAGAGGGTAGGAGTTCCTACCGCTAAGGTAAGGGCTCTTATTATTAGGCAGAATCCTCCTACTAATGAGGAGGGCATTTTTGGAGACAAATAAGAGTCTCCCTTGAATAAAGGGGATGCTGATGCCTCAAAAAGAAAAGTGCCTGTGAATAAAGGAGAAGCCCACATCGACCCAGAAGGGACTTCTGCCAAGGATGTTACCATCTCTCTGAATCAGAAGGGAGGGGAACTGCAATTAGACGTTGGTGAGTTTGGTAATATGTTTGCCTTGTCATAGTCCATTTTAGTCATTGCTGACATACTTAGTTGTATGAAAAAACCATTGTTAAAATTTCAGGATCCCCACTGATTCATGTGGAACCATGGACTAAGACCCCTAATAAGTTTTTTTTTATGCAAGGGATCGTTGATGACATGATCAACCATATTTAGCAGATCGACCCTGAAGTGGGTAAGTAGTAGTGCTAGATTCTTTCGTGTTGCTTTTCTAGAGTTCTCGAATTCATTAACCTTTCTACACTAATATGGTTGATATGCTCTTTATGTTGTGATAGCCTCTTGACTCAAATGGGACCCGAAACATCATTTGAAAGTTGGTGGCATGCCTACATTCCCACCTGAAGTAACCAAGGTGCCTCGTCGTGTATATGAAGAGGCCAGCAAATGTGCTTTGCACTCGGCTCACTCCTTGTGGGAGTACAAGCACATCAACAAAGACCTATAGAAATGGGTCCAAAAGGTTGAGAAAGAGAAGGCTGACTTGAGAGCTGAGGTGGAGGACCTCAAATTAAGGAATGAGTTCCTCCTAGCCCATGATACTAGCAATGAGGACTAGTGCACGATTGTGATAGATCATGCTAGATTTTGGACAGTCGTGCATCAGAACAATGAAGCCACCCATGAAATAATAGAGCAATGGATGAAAAAGGAGCAAAAGAGTCAAGATTGGAAAGGCTTCAATGCTAGGGTTTACGAATGGGGGAAATCCCAGAAAACCCATTAACACATGTATAAACTGGAATGTGCCACCTATCGTAAACTATACAGGGAGGCTTCTATGGAGGCGTTTACCTACAAGGCATTTGTAGATGCTATTGGCATTTTTGAGGCCTATGACAAGTTCAAAGAGTAGGTAAAGGTTACAAAATCTCTTGAATGGGAAGTGGACCTTCCTACAAGAGAGATTGCAACCGCCTCCTTTTCTCCTAGTCCACCGAGGTGGACGACCGCCGAAAAGGATAAAGCTGCTATGAACGCTGAACCAAGCAATAGGCATCAGGTGGATATCACAATAGAGGAGGTTTGGTGCCACCTCGGGCTTATTCTAGACCAGATACCCTTTGAGATGAATGTAGGTCCTTCTTAGTTCAGTAATAGTCACTTTCTACTATATTAATGCTTATGCTCTGTTGCAACTTGCATGTGTTTCCCTAACCGACTACATTCCTATGATGTAGGTTCCAGATGAGGGTGCAGGGCCCATACAGGGTATGACTGAAGAGTTGGTAGAGGAAAATGTAGGGGAAGGTGATGTAGAAGGGGGTGATGTAGAAGCAAGTGGCGAATATGATGTAGGCAGAGATAACCCATGATGACATTGAAATTTTGTTTGAAACCTTTTGGTTTTTGTAAAATTTTTGCAAGCATTGTCTAAAAGAAAAAAAATTGAATAAAGAGGTGAATTGATTGTACGCTAACTTATGCATTGTGTACATGCTGAATGTCATGCTAAACTTTCACTCTTTTGTGCTAGTTTTAGGCCATTTTGGGCCCCTGCTAATTTTAGGCCATTTCGGACCATGACATAACATAGTTTTAGGCCATTTCGGGCCATCGCTAGTTTTAGGCCATTTTAGGCTGTGGCATAACATAGTTTTAGGTAGTTTCATGACATCGCTAGTTTTAGGCCATTTTGGGCCATGGCATAACATAGTTTTAGGCCATTTTAGGCAGGTAGCGTGATAAAGGGTGATATGCTAATGATTTGAAAAATGGTTAATTAGGAACTAGCGTAGATGCAAAACAGAAGGGTGAAAAATGTGCAAGGGTGGGCAACTAGGCAAGAAGCAGTGGGGTTACTATGCTATGTCAGGGCCTTCATCTACATCATTGCCCCCTGCTTGGAAGGGCAACTTAGCCCACATGCTTTCATTTTTGAAACCAGCTTGCTAAGCAGATTCCTTCATCGAGAGCTTAGTGTGTGCTATGATAGGCACTTTATTCTCAAAGGTTACAACCTCTAAGCCCTATTCCATTTCTACGTTATTGATTGCTTGCGTTGCTACCTCATCACCATGAATCGCCACCTCCCTACCTGCGTATGGTAGGTGGATATCCTAATGATTGGATGAAGATATAGCCCTAAGTTGTGCTAACCATGATCTCCCCAGGATTAGGTTAAACCCAGGTATTTCCTCGACCATGATGAAAGTTACGTTCTAAGGAACTAGTCCCCTGCCATGCAGTCTATGTGGACCATGCCCTTCACCATGACCTGGGTCCCATTGAATGACCTTAGGCATGATGTTGTTGTGGGTTTGATCCAGTCGACCAAGCCCAACTTGTCTACTATAGGGAAGGCGATGAAATTCATGGCAGCCCCATCATCAATGTGTACCCTTCGGATCTGGTGTTGACCGACCCGAATTGTGATGAATAGGGATGCCATAGTCACCTAACCCTTTTCGAGGTCTTCCCTAATGAATTTGTCACTGAAAGTTAGTTGGGATGGTTCTAGATCTATAGGCATAGAGGGAAGCATGACTGAATGCATTGCTTCCTCTTCCGCTGGCATGTCTTCGTCGACCGAAATCACCATTAACATGTGGATCAGAGCCTCACGGTGTGGGACAGATTTCATGATTAGGTCATACAAGCTTAACATAGTGTTCTTATGCTTCAGAGCTTATTTGACCTAAGTGAGGGAATCTAGAAGGTCTTGGACACTCCCTTGTTTACCACCTTTTTCCTCTTCTATTCATCCTAGGAGACAAATTTCCCAAGGAGGGGTAGTTTTGGATCTATGTTTAAACCTTTTTTGGTAGGGCAACATCGACTATGTGGTTGTAGCAATTTCTCTTTTGGTGACGAGGGTGTAGGTGTAGGGGGTGAAGACGTTTGCTTCGAAATACCTAGGGTGGTATTTTCCTTCGACGTCTCACCTGTGACATGCACTTCTCGTTTTCTAGGATGAGAAGGCTACATGGCTGCCTTGCGCGGGATGGGGGTTGTTGAAGGAGTTGGTCCCCTAATGAAAAATGGAGCTAATAGTGTTGACGGGTAGGGTGGCATGGTTCCACTAATAGGTGACGTAGGGGTGGAGGCCCAGGGAGGGACCCTGAGGAAAAATGGTTGCTGCAAGCCTCGACCAGCCACTCGTGGTGTTGGTGCACTACACTAAGGCACATGGATCATAAATGGTCGTTGGGATGGCCTAGGATCACTATCAATGTCGATGGTTTTGATAACATAAATTCCATTGTTGTCATTGAGGGGGGTTTGTGTAGATGTGCAGAGATTGATTCTCAAGACGTACTGGGTTGCTTTCATCCAACACCAGTTTTCCCTGATCAATCATCCTTTGGATGTCATCCTACAATGCTAGACAGTAATCTGTATTGTGACCACACTATTGGTGATAGTCACAAAACCGATCCAACCTGAAACCCTTAGGAACTAGAGGCTCATTCGGCAAAGCCAAGGAGGGGTTCCTAAGGAGCTTGCAATAGTGCTGGTATTTCCTAACTCCCTCCTCTGACATTTTCTTATGTTAGATGTGCCTTGCTACCAGTAACTTCTTCAAATGTTCTAAAGGCCTGAGAGGAATCAGGGTATACTTTGAGTGATCTTTATGGTTAAAGTTCGGTTTGGGTTGTGCAGATGTCTCAGGCATGGGTATGGCAAGTTGCGACGCATGGCCCGGCTTGGGCATGGGATTGGCCACGGGTGCATCTAGTTTCTTATTTTTCTTGTTACCATTGTTATGAGGCTTGGGCTTGTCTTTGGTTGCCAGAGTGGCCACTGTGGCTATTGGGGCCTTACCCTTGTCCTTCTTTGTGAAGGTGTTTTTGTAGGCAATATACACCAAGTCTTTGCTTGCCTCGACCGCATCTTGTATGCTCTGAGTCTAAGCGAAGGCTTGACTAAGAGTGCGAGAAGCAAGGTAGTATAGTTTAGACTTGATGAAGTCATTCACTGCACCCTTAAAGATGGCTAGCAAGTGGGCCTCCATGATGGGCTCACGGATTTCATTAAGGGTTACGCTCCAATTCTGAATGAACTTTTGGACTGGCTCCAGAGGATCCTGCTTCATGCTCATCAACTGATCTAGCGTGATTTCTAGCTTCAAGTTATACTTGAAGTGCATCATGAATAGGGTCAGAAGCTCCTCTAGGGTTAAAATAGATGAGCATGGCAGCACGCGATACCAATCCAAAGCTTTCTCGACTAGGGACATATCAAAGACATGGATAATTGTGTGTGGGCATTGTTGCAATAGAAGGGATTCAGACCTAAAGGTAACAAGATGTGCGTTGGGATCTCCCTCCCCATTGTATTTCGAGAAATGTGGAAGAGACATCCCTAGGGGTAACGTTAGTGGGGGGATGGTAGGGCTGATGGGGTCATCTTGGTAAAAGTCCATGACTTGTACCATGTCATACCTGACAGCCTTGAGGGTCTGGATGAGCTAGAATGCTTGGTCCAGACCCTGGGACAATGTGGATGGCTGGGGAACTATCGAGGTACCTCCTATCTGTGGAGTGGAAAGGGTAGCAGTGTGAGCCATCAATGGTACCATTGGAGTGGCTGCTATGAAGTGCGTCCCTTGTGCCATCCACCACCTGGTAGGTAGTTCTATTGAGGAAAAAACCACAAGTTGTGCCACAGAATGGGCAGCTTGTGTGTGAGGTGGAAAAGACCATATTCCAGTGCCAAGTTGTACCATCTACGAGGTTTGGTAGGCCTAGTGGGGAACATGGTAAGACATCTGTGATGGTAGCGTAGCATGGGGAATAGTGAATAGGGTCCACCATGGTGATCATCTTGGGCCCTCCGTTGATGGTGGAATAGAAGTAAATGCAAGAATGGAAGCAGAAGCTGCGTATAGCTGTGAAGCTGCTACAGTGTGCACATGTGACAGGGTAGCCGTGATTGGCATGTGATGCGCTACAGGGATGGATTGATGAATGGTTTGCAAAGGAATAGTGGCTACAAACAAAACAGGTGAAACAAGAGAGAAAGGATGTGAATACGCAAAGTGGTTAACATGGCTACCCATTACAAATGTGATTGCGGGCTGTGAAAACATAGGCATGATCACGAAGGGAGCAGCAACGGATAAGAGGTTGGTCCAGAAGGACTGGGTAGGAGGGACGGTGATGGGGTTGGTTTGACCTCCCCCATCAAATTGGGAATCGAGTTCCCCCTGTCCATCATGGAAGGCATCCTCATGGTTGGACATTGTGTCCTATTGCTTCCTAAGTCTGGCCAACTAGATTAGTTGGTCCAGAAGCCATTGATTCACCTATGTCAAAGGGATGGTAGTGCCAGGAGTAGGAACAAATTCCTTCCCATCATAATAAGTGAACTCGAAGCTACATTTATCTTTGAGTTCATGCACATCCAAGGGCAGATTTTCCTACACCTTTGCATAGAGGAGGTTGTAGTGGTCATGCTAGTGGGACAAGCCCTCAGGTCCCTAATTTTGGATCTTAAGGGATCAATGTGTTTCCAGCATTAGGTTTAGTGATTTTTCGACACCGATGATGCCTTGAACTGTGATGGAAACCTCGACGTTGAAGGTGTTCTCAATGATGCTCGATAAGGCCATTGTTATGAAACTAGATAGCTTTACAAATGCAAGAAGCAAGGAAATAGAAAAGCAATCAAAAAGGCTTTATGTCTTACTGGATTCCAAAGGAATTATCAGAGTGACCGATCTGTACCACACAATGCGTAAACAACCCTAAAATGGTGTCACGTTTACGCTAGTATGTGATAGGGTACAGAACGTGTGCAAGATTACCGTAAAAACAAGCGAGTCTACTGGCGATCGGAGACTTTATGTCCTGCAGGGTTCTAGAGGAACCATCAAAGTGACCGATATATATCACATGATGCGTAAACAACCACAAATTTGTGTCAAGTTTATGCTAATGCATATCAGGATGCAGAATGCTTACAAGACTATTGTTAGGGGCAATAAAGACCCTCCTTTTAGTGCCCAAAAACTATTGCAATCAAAAACGTCGATAGCTGGAAAACACCGAGAGGTCATTGGTCATGACAGTCTTAACCCTGAATCTGTGTGAGGGACATGCTAGATAAATGAAAACAGGGTGCCCTAAATGGTCTGGTCGATCAGACAGGGACTTAGTCGGTGTTAATATAACCTTTTGTAAATGGATAATTTGAAAATGAGACTTCTAGTATAAAATGATAACTTTAAATGCAAAAGAGATAGAAAATAGCATAAAAGTGCAATGATAAGCAAGAAAGCAAAGTAAATTGTAGTTAGAAAAATGCACTGCTTCATGAACATGACTGCACTCCATCAAGGTGGATACAATTGGTTGCACAGCTCTGATGGACGCAGGGATCCCAAGAGTAGCCAGGACGTTTAGAGTGAGATAACTGTATACTTGAATGTGGACTTGGGAGTCAACAATGCAGAATGCTATGAGGATAGTATGAAAGAATAGAACAAAATGCCAAACAGGAGTGTTAATTATTTACAATGTCAAACAAGATGTTTACAATGCTCAGGAATACAATGCTAACTTCTTGCTTGCTTACTAACCAATTCCCTCGCCAGACATCTAAGAGACCAAAAAAGGATCTTCTGAGTGTTTCTCATTGGGCTATTTATAGGGCCAAGGGCATGTGAAATATGTGGTTTGGACACCATGTGTCTTGCACTTGTGTTGACTTGTCTATGCTGCATGGATGTGCATGATCGTTGGACGTGCATGTCCATTGGACGAGCCTACCATGCTATAATTATGAACCTGACATGTTGTAATTGCATCGTCAGATCTTGGATATGTATGCCAACGGTGCAATTAGGTGAAGTTCATTGATGTGGAATAACTATCTGCTATGTCGTTTCATGCTTTGTACCGTAGCGTAGCAACTCGCTACGCCGTGCCACGCTATGTAGCATAGCATAGCGTAGCCACTAGTTTGAAGCAAAAGCTTGCATTATGTCCTTCTGCATGTGCTAGAAACCTTTGAAGCATGCTAACTATTTATTGAATATTTTCTATGCTATGCTACGCTCTGTAGTGTAGCATAGCGTAGCAGCTGACTTTAGTTGCAAAACGTCGAGAATCTGCAAAACTTTGCCCTTTGCACTGCAAATCTTGCAAACTTGCTGATCCTTCCCTTTGAGATGCCTTTCATTATTCCCATAGAGTTGCTATGCTGTGCTACGCTACGTAGGGTAGCATACCATAGCAACCGACATGGCCTGGTTTTTTGCTAAGTTTGCTATTTTCTGGTGAAGGAGCCATTTTTGAAGAACTTGGAGTCGAGCGAAGCAACTATTTTCGAAGGCTAGAGGCACTAACCCAGTGTATTTGAAATCACTAAGTAAGCTGAGCCTTCCTATCTTGCTCTCACTATGCTATGCTATGCTGCGTCATGTGGCATAGCGTAGCATCTTGTCTTGTAATAATTTACGGTTGACTATTTGAACAACTGTCTGCCAAAGCCTGCTATGCTATATAGCGTGGCGTAGCGTATTGGAATCTTCGACTAGAAAACTTGCCAAACTATTTTGCGTATTTTGAGTACCATTGACAACTCTCTGCATCGTATTTGAGTAGGCTGTCAACTGGATAAACTACCCAACTAGAAAATTTGCGAAACTGAATAGCCTAAACATGAAACATCCACTTCTTGTTGAAGTGTCATGACGTTGCCTGAATTACGAAGACATGGTGAAGCAAGGATTCCCTAAAACTTTGGGGTGTTTCATTGGCCCCTCTTTGTCAACATTTGGAGGATGGACCCGACAGATTTTGACAAAGAATATGAAACACCATAGAAGACAAAACACTAACATTTTTTTGCAATGATTGTCAAGACATCACTTAGCTATGCTTGAGAGTGTTGCATTGGTTTTTTACAGGGGGAAAGGGCTAAGCAGGGAGGAAGGAGGTTCAGGAAAAGGGTAAAGATGAGGTTTAGCAAAGTCCCTCATCGGAGTGCTCATGAGAGAGTTGTTCGCATTTTCATTTTTACTTTTGCTGACCTTCGAACTCTCATTAAAATGTTTGGAGAGGATGACTACGAAACAGCTTATGTGCCATTTTCTTTAGGCATGTGAGTTTTTACTCTCTTACACTTTTGCCTTTTTCTATTTTTCCATTTACATTTGTGAACAACCTTCTTGCAAGGTAGGTGTTTCTTTCCCTAGATGAGTTGTGTTACATCCATGTGGGGGCTTTGACTTGCCTACAGATGCTTCCCATGTGGCAAGCTATGTTACGCATGTCATGGACTTTGCGATTGAGCAAACAAGAGGGCTTAATAGGAGTTGGAAAAAGCTTGCAAAAGAGGGGAGTGAGTAGATATTGCAGGTGCAAGAAGTAGGGTAAAAGGAAGAAGCTTAGAAGGTAGGACAGGATATGCACTCTTAAGTAGGCAAGCTAGTCCAGACAATCACTTTGCAATGCTATAGCATTTGCTGCCGTAGCGAGATGCACCTTCGACCAACGCCTCACCAGAACACACCCTGCAAACATAGAGAGTGAACTAGAAGAAACAGCCATGATGCAAAACATAAGCAAAGGTCTCACTTGCTGTAGACATTGTTGAAGCTCTTGGACATCGTTGCTAGTGTACGATGTCCAAAGTAGAAAGGCCAGCAGCAGCCTTAGCAGCATCAATGTGGAGGAGCTAGCATTGAAGGAGTGGGGAGTTTCTATGTGTGCGGATGCTCTGGAATCCCTACCAAAGGCATGCATTCTCAGTTTAGCTATGGGATCAGTTACCACATAGCTAAATGTCATCTGAGCCCAGATGCTAGTAGGGAGCTGGAGGGTAACAATATTTTGGCTAGGCCACAATACTACCAAAACTCCAATAGTAGGCACTGACCAAGGAACTACCGTCAGGGCGATGGGTTGTAGCGATGGTAGGTCTGGGGGCTTAGTGAGATATCATATGACATCTTTGTGGGATCAGCAAGGTGCCAGGAGTGGCAACATTACATATGTTCCAGATCGTGTTCTCAGTGTGTCGTGAACTGCATTCTGAAACCGCAACGTCCCACCTCACGTTGGTACTATGCAAGCTCTCTTGATGTGTACTTAATGCAGATGCATGCTAGGGATGTGCCACGAACCTAGTTTAAGGTCTTGGTAGACCATGTGCTGGTTTAAGGTCCTAGCAGATCGCTATGCTGGTTTAAAGTCCAATAGACTATATGTGCTAGTTTAAGTTCCCAGTAGACCATGTGTCCTAGTTTAACATCATAGCGAACTATCTGTGCCAGTTTTACATTATAGCGGATGTTTGTTGCTAATTTTATGTCATGGCAGATGATCTGTGCTAGTTTAATATCATAGTGGACATTGGTGTAAATGTGCTAGTTTAACGTCGTAGCGGACGTTTGCTCACCTTTGCCAGTTTTACATCATAGCATATGTTTTTTGCCAGTTTTATATTGTAGCAAACGATTGCCTATTTGCTCTATGTGCTTAGATGTAGTACAGCTTGAGGTACGAGTGATTCACTAGGTCGATGAACTCGTTGCCATCCATGTCCACCAACTTGAAGGCTCCATTCCCAAAGGCTTTGGTGACCACATATGGGCCTTCCCAATTGGCTAAAAATTTTCTCACATGCTCACGAACAACCTTGAGGATGAGGTCTCCCTTCTATATTGGCCGTTGATGCGGGTCTGCATTTTTTTTTACTGTTGCTTGCTATGGTAGTGCTCTATGCGACTCAGGGTTTGCATACGCTCTTCCTCTATTGAGTCGAGGTTGATAATCCTTGACTCAGTATTCTGGGCTTTGCTCACAACATTAGATAGGATCATCCGGAGTGATGGTACCCACAACTCAAGAGGTAACACATCTTTAGATCAATAAACAAGACTATAAGGAGTCTTACTCATCACGGTTCTGCATGTCATCCTATAGGCCAATAGAACATAGAGGATTTTCTCATGCCACCACCTCTTGCTGTTGCTAAGCATCCTTTTTAGGAAGTTGATGACGAACTTATTTGTAGCCTCCACCTGCCTATTCACATGTGGGTAATATGAGGAGGAAAATGATTTCCTAATGCCCAGATTGCTGCAGATGGTTTGGGTTTCCGTACTACTAAATTATGGTCCATTTTCGGTTACAATAGTCATCGGAAGCCCAAACCTTGTCACGATGCTATCCAAGATGAAGTGGAAAACCTGCTGAGATGTTGTCTTCCTTAGGGTGATAGCTTCCACCCACTTAGTAAAGTACTCAATGGCAGTGATGATGAAACTATGCCCTATGGAGGACTTGGACGTGATAGGTCCTATGAGGTCTAGTCCCCATTGTTGGAAAGGCCATGTGATCTGCATTGTGTGCAACTCTGTAGGTGAAACGTGTATGATATTTGCGTATCTCTGGCACGTGTTGCACGTCTTGAGCTTTGACAAGAAATCATGCTCCATATGGGGCCATTAGTATCCTAGGCGTCTAATTTTTGTAGCCATAGCCCTAGGTGCTATGTGTCTGCCACACAGTCTCTCATGTACTTCATTAATCACCTTCCACGCCTGCTCCTCACCCACGCATGCCAGCAATATCCCATCATTGGAATGCTTACATAGGCTATCATTTCCCATGAGCATATATTACCAAGCACACTTGCGAATTGCATCTCTTAGGGTAGATGTCAGTCCGCTTGGGGGTTTGCTGTGTTGTAGGTAGGCTTTAATGTTAGCGTACCACTCCTAGGTATCTGCAGCACTAATAGAGGCCACGTGCCCCACCTAAGTGATAGGCTCAGTACATTCGACAATCGAAGTTAGCAGACTTGCAAACGAGTGTGGTGGAATATTTAGTGCAAGGGTGGCTAAGGCGTCTACTACGGTGTTCTCGTTGCATGGCACATGTTGCACATTCGTAGTTGCAAACTGTTTGAGTAGGCTTTTTACTAGGTTGCAATGTGGTTGCAAATGAATAGCTTTGTAGGCATAGACCTCAATGATTTGATTCACAACTAGTTGTGAATCACTGCGAATCACCAAGTGTTGTATGCGTAGTGTTTGGGTAGTTGAGAGGCCTCTAAGTAGCCCCTCATAGTCTGCCACATTGTTGGTGTATGCGAACGCAAAACGATAAGCAAACAGCTACATTTCCCCAGAGGGAAATGTAATGACCTTAGCTACACTACCTCCTCGAGTGGTCGAGGTGCCCTCAAAGTGTAAAGTAGCTTCCAAGTGCGATGGGATAGCGTTGATAGTGCTAAGATGCTCATCTGGGAATTTGGGATCTATGGTTGCCTGATCGTCGACGGGTAAGGCCGTAAGTTGTGTTGCTATGGCTTGACCCTTCATTGACAATTGGCTCACATAGTGCAAATCGAACTCTACAGCTATTGCTTTCCATCAGGCTATCCTGCTACATTCATACAGGTTGTTAGTGATAGCCCAGAGTATGTTGTTTTTGCAAATAATGTTAATTGTACTGTAGAACAAGTAATGCCTCCACTTCTTTAACGCAAATACTAAGACAAGGCAATTCCTCTCCACCTCGTTATATTTCGCCTCATGTGTTATTAATGCATAACTCAAATAATACAATGGTATCTCAAATCTGTCGTCTTGTTTCTGACATAACAGTGCTGCAATACATGTGTTAGAGGTGGTAAGGTAGATGAAGAAAGGTCTATCCCTTTATGGCGGATGCACAGTTGGGAGATGCAGAAGCTCTTTCTTCAAGTCATCGAAGGCTTGTTGACATTGAGTCATCCATTCAAAGTTAACCCCTTTCTTCAGAAGATGTTGCATGGGGTGTAACTTGTCAGTTAACTTTGCTATGAACCTTCAAATAAACTGTACCCTACCTTGCAAACCACATAATTCCTTAAGATTTGTAGGAGGTGCCAGGTTGACAATGGCCTTAACTTTGTTAGGGTCCACCTGTATTCTGGCCTCCAATACTACAAACCCTAACATGCACCCAATTTTCACCCCGAAGGCACACTTCTTAGGATTAAGGTGCAGATCATGAATTTGACAGCACTTGAGGACTACCCCTAGATCGCGTGGGTGATCAGTGGCATATTTGGACTTGACTGCTATATCATCCATGTAGTCATTTAGTGTTTCTAGGATGTAGTCACTGAAGATGTAGGTCATGGCTCGCCAGTAGGTTGCTCCGGCGTTCTTAAGCCCAAAAGGCATCATGGTGTAACAAAAGGTACCCGATGGGGTCATGAAAGTTGTTGTTATCCGATGCTCTGGGTTGATGTGAATTTGGTTGAAGCCGAAGAAACCATCCATGAAGGATAGAAAAGCATGACCAACCATAGTCTCGATGAGTTGATCGATGCTTGGAAGTGAAAAATTATCTTTGATCGTTACCTTGTTCAGAGCTCGAAAGTTTATACAGAGTCGTATTCCTCTCATTTTCTTAGAAACCATAATGATGTTGGACACCCATTCCAAATAATCAACTGTGCAGATAAAACCAACTTGGTATAGCTTGGTGATTTGATCTCTTAAGGCTAGTGCAATTCTTGGTTTAACCTTACAAGCTTTCTTCATGACTACCTTCATACGTGGGTCTAGGATGATGTTGTGTTGTATCAGCCTCGAATCTAAACCTGGAATGTCACTATATGACCATGCGAAGACTTTAATGTTGTCTTGCAGGATTTTTCCCATACCTTCGTGTGTCTGCACATCTAAGAAGGAACTAATTTTTCACATTTTTACTTCCCCCTTGGACGTGGTCATAGACATCTTGATGAAAGGGTTCTTAGTCACATCCTTAGCCTCTAGATCTAGGGTTCGGACCAAATTCTTGGACCAGTCTAGGGATGTTTCTAAGGATGCTATGGTGCTAGCTATGGTCGATTCCCAATCAATCAAGTCTAGGATCAATTGTCTTGCGAGCTTGCCATGTGGATCGGCTAAAGCTAAAGGCATGGAGAGATTGCGATGCATTTCCATTTTTTTGCTCAACCAGTTTAAATTCATGGAAGACTGCTAAGGCATGGGGATGCAAAAAAGAAAAAATGTAAAAGTGTAGAACTGTTGATCTGAGAATGCAAAACTGCTAACAAATATAAAACTACCGATGCAAAAGCGTGAAACTACTAGTTTAACGTCATTGCAGACTATGTATGTGTAATGGATCGAAACTACTAGTTTAAGATCTTTTCGAACTAGTAAAGTCATCGCTACAACAAGACTGCTAGTTTAAGGTCTTTTCGAACTGGTAAAGTCATCGCTACGCTAAGATTGCTAGTTTAAGGTCTTCCTAGACCGGTAGAGTTGTAACTACGCTAAGATTGCTAGTTTAAGGTCTTCCCATACCGCTAGAGTTGTAACTATGCTAGGATTACTAGTTTAAGGTCTTTTTGGACTGGTAAAATTGTAACTATGCTAAGATTTCTAGTTTAAGGTATTTCTATATCGGTAAAGTCGCCGCTATGTCAAGATTGCTCGTTTAAGGTATTTCAGGGCTAGTAATGTTGTAATGACACTAACATTGCTAGTTTAATCTCTTTCCAGACTAGTAAGGTCACGGCTACATCAAGATTTCTAGTTTAAGGTCTTTCTGAACTAGTAACTAAAAATATATTTTTTTTGTTTTTCAGGAAAGAAAATAGTTAGCTCGAAGCGTGCCAAGATCTTTCACCCAGATCTATCTATTTTAATTGCCAACAGTGCTACGATGTCGTGGGGAGGATGCTACTCTGCATGGCATACCCCACATTAAATGAAGAGAGAGAATGGCAAGTTTCCCTTTTTCACCATTAAACCCTGGTAAGCTTGTCATTCTCACTGTAACAGCACAGAGCCCACATTCGGAGGACAGAGCAACCATGCTAATAGAGAGCAAGGAGGTTTTTTGGAATAGCAACAAGAAAAATTTGATGAGCAGGGCAATGGCTCCAAAGAAGGAATGCACATACTTGGCACTCGTAAAGGTTGAGGAGGTAAAGAAAGCCCTAGGGCACGTGACACAATTACGCGTCACGGTGCGGGAAGAGACGCCAATGACTCGGTAGGCTGCTATGCTTCCTCTATTTTTTTCATGCTTCTTTTATCATTTTTTATTTTTTTCTTTCAATTTTTCAATTCAGCTTCAATTATCCATGTTTTCTGTCATCGCGTTGTTGTTGTTTTGGCCCTTGCCCCATCGTTTTTGCCATTTTGGCTGCGGTGGATGCACAAATGCTACGCTAACATTGCATGCAAGGTTGCTTAAGTTGTCAGCATTGTGGTTCTCATAAATGCGGGGGTTTGGACACTTTAAGTTACATGAATTTCGAATGGCATCGCATAGGACCCTTAGAAGGGTTTGGCCATGTGTGATGCGATAGTGCTATGCTAGGGTTAATTACTCTGTTTCTATGCTAGGTTGTTTTCGCTACACTATCACTTTCATGTTCTTAGCTACGCTATGTACAGGCTGGCTAAAATGCTAATTCTTGGCTATGCTAATGCTTGCTATGCTACGTGTGTATTGTGCTCGATCGTAGTGCTAACTTTTGTCATTGTGTTGTACAAGATAGTGCTAAGGCCAATTCTGATTGTCTTAGAAATTGCAGGGGTCCTGTGTTGCATAAATAGACCAGTGGCCAACATTCCTCCTCCCCATACATGTGTGGGGGAGTGGGGGGTCTGGTTTAGGAAAGGAGCACAGGAGTTCCTACAATTCCTCCTCCAATGCTTCAGTGTGGTCGTTTGGTCATACCAAGAGGAGGAAGAGGCAACCATCATAATAGAAACCCTATTTCCTGGGGTAATCCAGGGTATTTTGAGGTTTTTGATGGATGGGACAATTAGTAGTAGGTAGGGAGAAGGATCCAGTTAACACCCAAAATATTTGAGGCATTTGTCTTGGATTTGGGGATATGCCCAAGTACAGGTGCTACCATCCTTACAACACATTGTTCGTTGCACGTCATATGGGAACATGGTTCCAAAACCAACCAAGAACCATCTACTATGTTGGCAGGTGAGTTTTACAGCCCTGTTCCTTTGCATTGTGTCACGTTCGTTATGCTAGCCAAATGTTAATGCTATGTTTTTATTACTATGTTTTAAATTAATAAGGAATGGCTTCATGAAAACACGGATGTGCTAACCATAGCATGGATGGCCCTACAGGAGTTCTCTTCTACTGAGAACCTACATGCAGGTGTGATTGGTCAATGCGGGGGTGAATACCACACCTACCCAAAGATATACCCCATTCCCTATGACAGATGCAAGGAGTTGGGTTGTTTGGATGAGGGATGGGAATCCTTCAAACAAATCACTATTAAACAAGTTCTAGTTAGTCTTCCGCCATTCCCATTATCATATAAACTTGGTAAGCTAAGAAGTAGGTGCAACATGCTGAAGTGTCTTTACTATTTTTTTTGTATTTTCTATGTATTTATGATAAAATTTTCTTATGAAAACTTCTATAGGGGCGAGAAATTCCTAGGAGGTGAGAGTGATAACCACCGAGAACTAGGATGAAAAGATCTACTTCAAGTATGGAGAAGTAGATGGGAGCCAACGTTGGATATGCAGTGTGGCCTCAGACTCCTTGGTCAGAATATCCAAAAGACTGGGCTTATGGATCTGTTCTTGGCCTCGAATCCAAGTGTTCCTACTACTAAGATGCTCTCCTTGGTTGACTAGGATGGGCCACTTCTACACATGCATATAGGATGTACAGGTGGTCATTGAAATCAATGACCAGTTGTTCACAAACCTTTTCGGTGTCCCTACCAATGGCATCCTCATAGGGTCGAAGACCAAGGGGGAGATGACCCTTCAGAAGAAGGACATTCAAGAGTGGTTAGGGATTGCCAAGAAGTGGAAGGGGCTTTCCATGGAGAAGCTCTAGTCGAGACCTACCAAGGAAGTTTACCCTCTCTTCCATGCTCATGCATTCCCCTAGCTACTTACCCAAGGGAAGGTCCTTGGGATTGAGCAGGCTTGGATAATGTGTGAGGTCATGGAAGAGGGGGCTTGCTACAACTAGACTAGGTTTCTATGTAAAGGCTTGTAGATTGAAATCTTGGGACTCCATAAGAAGCCAGAGTTCCATTCCAATATACATTATGCCTTTTATATAGCCTGCGTGTGGTGTTTCGTGGAGTTTCTAGTAGTCCATGAAAATGGAGCTTGGGTCATGCGAAATTGCGATCAGATTTTTAGATCATGGATTCGCCACATCCTAAGGGCCACCTAAGCCCAAGATCCACAAGAAATAATTGGGGATGCATTCTCTATAATGACTAGGAATCAGATGGCCCACAACTTTTGTGGCCAAGATAGCGTAGGAGAGGTGCCCCCTGCCATAGCCGGTAGCATGTCATGGGGAAAACGTCTCATAGCCAAGACTGTGGCCACCAAGTTGCAGTGAAAGAGGTCTACTCCAATTGAGGGAAACCTTCACATGGAGGAAGAGGAGGGGTAGAGACTGTTGTTCAAGATGTAGAGGATACAACCCCCCATTGGTAAATGCTTTTGTTTAATGCCTACTTTGCTAATGCCTGCTACGCTATGCTACACTAGACATCGTATCGTAGCATAGCACCCTCTTTAAACTAAGAGCTAATGCAAACATGTTTTTGGACTGCCAGAGGAAGAAGAGTAAGAAAAAGAAGGCAACAAAGAGGTGGCGGCCCCTAAGATGGGCATGATGAATAAAGATGCAGAGGCCCTAGTATCAGAAGAAAGGACCCTAGTCAAGAGGGCAAGAGTTCCTACCGCTAAGGCAGGGGTTCTTGTTATTAGGAAGAATCCTCCTACTAACGAGGAGGAAATTTTTGAAGATGAAGAATAGTCTCCTATGAATAAAGGAGCTATTGGTGCCTCAAAATTCAAAGTGCCCATGAATAAAGGAGAAGCCCACATCAACACAGAAGGGACTTCTACCAAGGATGTAACCATCACTCTGAATCAGAAGGAAGGGGAACTACAATTAGGCATTGGTGAATTTGGCAATATGTCTACCTTGTCATAGCCCATTTTAATCATTTCTAACATTCTTAGTTGTATGAAAACACCACGGTTAACATTGCAGGACCCCCACTAATTCGTGTGGAACCATGGACCGAGACCCCTGATAAGTTTGCGTTTATGCAGGGGATTGTTGATGACATGATCAACCATCTTTAGCAGATCGACCATGAAGTGGGTAAGTAGTAGTGCTAGATGCTTTCATGTTGCTTTGCTAGAGTTCTCGAATTTGTTAACCTTGCTACACTAATGTGGCTGACATGCTCTTTATGTTGTGATAGCCTCTCAAATCAAATGGGACCTGACATCTCCTTCGAAACTTGGTGACGTGCCTACATTCTCACCTGAAGTGAACGAGGTGCCTCGTCACGTATATGATGAGGCCAGCAAATGTGCTTTGCACTCGGCCCGCTCCTTGTGGGATTACAAGCACATCAATGAAGACCTATGGAAATGGGTCTAAAAGGCTGAAAACGAGAAGGCTGACTTAAGTGCCGAGGTGGAGGACCTCATATTGAGGAACGAGTTCCTCCTAGCCCGTGATACTAACAATGAGGACTAGTGCACAGCTGTGATAGATCATGCTAGATTTTGGATAGTCATGCATTAGAACAATGAAGCCACCCATGAAATAATAGAGTAGTAAATGCAAATGGACTTGTTGGCCCAAAAGATTCAAGATTGGAAAGGCTTTAGTGCCAGGGTTTATGAATGGGGGCAATCCCAAAAAAACCATAAACACATGTATAAACTGGAATGTGCCACCTATTGTAAACTGTACAGGGACACCTCTATGGAGGTGTTTATCTATAAGGAATTTGTAGATGCTATTGGCATTTTTGAGGCCTACAAAAAGTTCAAAGAGTAGGTAAAGGTTATGGAATCACCTGAATGGGATGTAGACCTTCCTACAGGAGAGATCGCAACTACCTCCTTTTCACCAAGACCACCGAGGTGGATGACTATCGAAAAGGAGAAAGCTGTTGTGGACGCTGGACCAAGAAATAGGCATTGGGTGGATATCATGGTAGAGGAGGTTTGGTGCTACCTCGAGCTCAATCTAGACCAAATACCCTTTGAGATGGATGCAGGTCCTTGTCAGGTCTGTCATAGTCACTTTCTGCTGTATTAATGCTTATGCTCTGTTGCAACTTGTGTGTGTTTCCCTAACCCACTACTTCATTCCTACGATGCAAGTTCCAGGTGAGGGTGCAGGGCTCGTAGAGGGTAGGAATGAAGAGTCAGTAGAGGACAACGTAGGAGAAGGTGATGCAGAAGGGGATGATGTAGAAGAGAGTGATGAAGATGATGCAGGCAGAGACAACGCATGATGACATGGGAACTTTTTTTGAAAATTTTTTGTTTTTGTAAAATTTCTACAAACATTGTCTAAAAGAAATATTTTGAATAAATATGTGAATTGATTCTACACTAACTTATGCATTGTGTACATGTTGAATGTCATGCTAAATTTTTTCTCTTTTGTGCTAGTTTTAGGCCATTTCGAGCCCCTACTAGTTTTAGGCCATTTCAGGCTGTGGCATAACATAGTTTTAAGCCATTTTGAGCCATCGCTAGTTTTAGCCCATTTTGGGCCATGGAATAACATAGTTTTAGGCAATTTCTAGCCATCACTATTTTTAGGCCATTTTGGGTTGTGGCATAACATAGTTTTAGGCCATTTCAGGCCATCACTAGTTTTAGGCCATTTCGGGCCGGTAGCATGTTAAAGGGTGATACGCTAACGATTTGGAAAATGGTTAATTAGCAACTACCATAGATAGAAAATAGAAGGATGAAAAATGTGCAAGGGTGGAAAACTGGACAAGAAGCAATGGGGTTGCTACGCTATGCGTAGCTGCTTCTTGACCCATTGTGCATTGAGAAAGACATAAGGCTGAGATCCTTTGTTAGGGCCTTCATCTACATCATTGCCCCCCACTTGGAAGGGAAACTTAGCCCATGCACTTTCATTTTGGAAACTAACTTGTTAAGCTGATTCCTCCGCCAAGAGCTTAGTGTGTGCTACGATAGGTGCTTCATTCTCAAAGGTTACAACCTCTAAGCTCTATTCCATGTCTACGTTATTGATTTCTTGCATCGCTACCTCATCACCATGGATCACCACCTCCATGCTTGTGTATGGTAGGCGGATCTCCTGATGAATGGGCAAAGAGATAGCCCTAATTTGTGCTAACCATGATCTCCCCAAGATCAGGTTAAAACTAGGCATTTCCTCGACCATCATGAATGTTGCGTTCATGGGGAACTAGTCCCCTGCCACGAAGTCTATGTGGAATGTGCCCTTCAGAACGACCTGGGTCCCATTGAATGACCTTAGGCATGATGTCATTGTGGGTTTGATCTGGTCAACCAAGCCCAACTTGTTCACTATAGGGAAGGGGATGACATTTCTGGCAACCCCGTCATCAACATGTATCCTTCGGATCTGGTGTTGACTAATTCAAATTGTGATGAATAGGGGTGTTGTAGTCTCCTGACCCTTTTAAGGATCTTCCCTAATGAAGTCATTGCTAAAAGTTACTTGGAACAGTTTTGGCTCTGCAGGTGCAGAGGAAAGCATGACTGAATGCATTGCTTCCTCTTCTGCTCGCATGTCTTCGTTGATCGGAATTGTTGTCAACATGTGGATCAAAGCCTCATGGTGTGGGATGGATCTCATGATTAGGTCATACAAGCTTAACGTAGTGTTGTTTTGTTTCAGAGCTTGTTTGACCTAAGTGAGGGCATCCAGAAGGTCTTGGTCACACCCTGTTTACTGCCTTTTCCCTCTTCTATTCATCCTAGGAGATAAATTTCCCAAGGAGGGGTAGTTTCGGATCTGGGTTTAGATCTTTTTTGGCAGGGCAACATGGACTATGTGGTTGTAGCAACGTCCCTCTTTGGTGAGGAGGGCATAGATGAAGGGGGTGAAGATGTGTGCTTGGAAATACCTGGGGTGGTATTTTCCTTCGATGTCTCACCTGTGAAACGCACTTCTCATTTTCTAGAATGAGAAGGCTGCGCAACTGCCTTACATGGAATGGGGGCTATTGAAAGAGTTAGTCCCTGATGACAAAAAGAGCTAACGATGTTAATGAGGGGTGGCGTGGTTCCACTAATAGATGGCATGGGGGTGGATGCCCAAGGAGGGACCCTCAGGACAAATAGCTACAATGAGCCTTGACCATCCACTCATGGTGTTGGTGTGCTACGTTAAGGCACACAGACCAAAAATGGTTGCTGGGGTGGCCTAGGATCACTGTTAATTCCGATGGTGTTGATAACATAACTGGCGTTTTTGGCATTGAGGAGGTCTATGTAGACATGTAGAGATTGATTCTCAAGATGTACTAGGTTGCTTTCATCCAACACCAATTTTCCCTTATCAATCATCCTTTGGATGTCATTCTGCAACACCAGATAGTAATCTATATTGTGACCACACTGTTGGTGATAGTCACAGAACCAATCCAACCTGAAACCCTTAGGAACTAGAGGCTCATTGGGCAAGGCCAAGGAGGGGTTCCTAAGGAGCTCGCAATAGCGCTGGTGTTTCCTGACTCCCTCCTCTGACATCTACTTGTGTTGGATGTGCCCCACTACTAGTAACTGCTTCAAAATTTCTAAAGGCCTGAGAAGAAGCGGGGTACACTTTAAGCGATCTTTATGCTCAAAGTTCGGTTTGGGTTGTTCAGATGTCTCGGGCATGGGTATGGCAGCAGGTGCAGCCGGTTTCTTGTTATTCTTGTTACCGTTGTTATGTGGCTTGGGCTTGGCTTCAGTCACCATAGTGGCCACTGTGGCTGTTGGGGCCTTACCCTTGTCCTTCTTTATGAAGGTGTTTTTGTAGGTAATATAGGTTGGGTCTTTACTCGCCTTGACTGCATCCTGTATACTCTTAGTTTGAGTGAATGCTTGACTAAGAGTGCAAGAAGCGAGGTAGTACGGTTTACACTTGATAAAGTCATTCACTGCACCCTTAAAGACAGCCAGTAAGTGGGCCTTCGTGATGGACTCGCGGATTTCATTAATGGTTGTGCTCCAATGCTGAATGAACTTTTGGACCGACTCCAAAGGATCCTGCTTCACACTCATCAACTGATCTAGCATGATTTCTAGCTTCAAGTTATACTTGAAGCGCATCAAGAATTGGGTCAAAATCTCCTCTAGGGCTGAAATAGATGAGCATGGTAGCGTGTGGTACCAATCCAAAGCTTTTCTGGGTAGGGACATAGCAAAGACATGGATAATCGTGTGTGGGCATTATTGCTATAGAAGGGATTCAAACCTAAAGGTAATAAGATCTGTGTTGGGATCTCCCTCCCCATTGTATTTCGTGAAATGTGGGAGAGACATCCCTAGGGGTAACGTTAGTGGGTGATGGTAGGGTTGATGGGGTCATCTTGGTAAAAGTCCATGACTTGTACCGTATCAGACTGAATAGCCTTGAGGCATTTTATTTCCTCAATGAGGGTTTGGATGAGCTAGAATGCTTGGTCCAGGCCTTAGAATGATGTCGACGACTAGGGAACTACTGAGGAAGCTCCCATCTGTGGGGTGGCAGGGGTAGTAGTGTGACCCATCGGTGGTACCATTGGGGTGGCCCCTATGAAGGGTGCCCCTTGCACCATCCACCACCTGGTAGGTGGAGCTGTTGAGGCAATAATTGTTGGTTATGCCACGGATTGGGTAGCTTGTGTGTGAGGTGGAAAAGACTATATTCCAACTCCAGGTTGTACCATTTACGGGGTTATGGTAGGTCTAGTGGGGAATGTGGTGAGACATCTATGATGGTAGCGTTGTAGGGGGAATAGTGAATGGGGTCCACCACGTTGACAGGCTTGGGCCCATCACTGATGGTGGAATAAACGTAAATGTGGGAATGGAAGTGGAAGATGCATATGGCTGCAAAGCCGGTACGGTGTGCACATGTGACAGGGTAGCTGTGAGTGGCTTGTGATGTACTATAGGGATGGATTGATGAATGGTTTGCAAAGGAATAGTGGCTTCAAATGAAACAAGTGAAACAGGAGAGAAAGGACGTTGATACGCAAAGGGGATGACATGGCTACCCATCGTAGATGTGATTGTGGGCTGCGAAAACCTAGGTATGATCACAAAGGGAGTGGAAATGGACAACAGGTTGGTCTACAAGTATTGGGTAGGAGGGACAGTGATGGGGTTGGTTTCATCTTCCCCATCAGATTGGGAATTGAGTTCCTCCTATCCGTCTTGGAAAGCATCCTCATGGTTGAACGCCATGTCCTGTTGCTCCCTAAGTCTAGCCAACTAGATCAGCTAGTCCAAAAGCCATTGATTCACCTATGTCAAAGGGATGGTAGCGTTGGGAGTAGGAACAAATTCCTTCCCATCATAGTAAGCGAACTCGAAGCTACGTTCGTCTTCGAGTTCATGCACATCCAAGGGCATATTTGTCTGCACCTTTGCATAGATGAGGTTGTAGCGTTCATGCTGCTGGGCCAAGCCCTCAGGTCCTGGGTTTTGGATCCTGAAGAATCGATGTGTTTCTAGCATTGGGTTCAGCTATTGTTCAACATCAATGATGCCTTGAACCGTGATGGGAACCTCGATGTTGAAGGTGTTATCAACAGTGCTTGAGAAGGCCATCATTATGAAACTAGATAGCTTTGCAAATGCAAGAAGCAAGGAAATTGAAAAGTAATCAAAAAGGCATTATGTCTTACCAGATTCCAAAGGAATCATCAGAGCAACCGATCTATACCACATGATGCATAAAGAACCACAATAGGGTGTCACATTTATGATTGTGTGCGATAGGGTATAGAACACGTGCAAGACTACCATAAAAACAAGCAAGTCAACTGGTGATCGGAGGCTTTATGTCCTACAGGGTTCCAGAGGAATTGTCGAAGTGACCGATCTGCACCGCACAATGCATAAACAACCAAAAATGGGTTTCAAGTTTACATTAATGCGTATCATGGTGCAGAACGCTTACAGGACTACTGTAAGGGGAACTAAAGATCCTCCTTCTAACACCAGAAAATTGTTGCGACCGAAAACATCGACGGCTGGAAAACACCAAGAGGTCGTCGGTCGTGACAATCTTAACCTTGAATTTGTGTGAGGGTCATGCTAGATAAATGGAAATGGGATGCCCTAAATGGTCTAGTTGATCAGACAGGGACTTAGTTGGTGTTAATATAACCTTTTGTAAATGAATAATTTGAAAACAAGACTTCTAGTATAAAATGATAACTTTAAATGCAAGAGAGACAGAAAACGTAAAAGTTCAATGATAAGCGAGAAAGAAAAGTAAATTGCAGTTAGAAAAACGCACCGTTTCAAGAATGTGACTTCACTCTATCAAGGTGGATACAATTGTTGCATGGCGCTGAGGGGTGCAGGGATCCCAAGAGTAGCCAGGACATTTAGAGTGAGATAGTTGTATACTTGAATGTGGACTCGGGAGTTCATAATGCAGAATGCTATCAGGATAGCAAGAAATAATAGAAAAAAATGCCAAATGGGAGTGTTAACTGTTTACAATGTCAAACAAGATGTTTACAATGCTTAAGAATACAATGCTAACTTCTTAGTTGCTTGCTAACCAATTTCCTTGCCAACCATCCAAGAGATCGAAAAAGGATCTTCTGAGCATTGCTCATTGGGGTATTTATATGGCCAAGGGAACATGAAATATGTTGTTTGGAGCCACGTTTCTTGGACCTATGTTGACTTGTCTATGCTGCATGGGCGTGCATGACCGTTGGACGAGCCTGCCATGCTGTAATTGCAAACCTACCATGCTGTAATTGCACCATTAGAGCTTGAAGATGTGTTCCAATGGTGCAATTAGGTGAAGTGCATTAATGTGGCATAACTATCTGCTACACCGTGCCATGCTTTGTACCGTAGCATAGCAACTTGCTATGTCGTGCCAAGCTATGCAGTGTAGCATAGCATAGCCACTAGTTTGAAGCAAAAGCTTGCATTGCATCCTACTGCATGTGCTAGAAACCTTTGAAGCACGCTAACTGTTTATTGCATATTTGTTATGCTATGCTACACTATGTAGGGTAGCATAGCGTAGCAACTAGTCTTAGTTGCAAAACATCGAATATCTGCAAAAATTTGCCCTTTGCACTGCAAATCTTGAAAACTTGTTGATCCTGCCCTTTGAGATGCCTTTCATTATTCCTGCAAAGTTGCTACGCTGTGCTACGCTACGTAGCATAGAGTACCATAGCAACCGAGATGGCCTACTTTTTTGCTAAGTTTGCTACTTTCTGGTGAAGGAGTCATTGCTGAAGAACTTGGAGTCGAGCGAAGAAACTATTTTTGAAGGCCAAAGGCGCTAACTCAGTGCATTTGAAATCACTAAGTAAGCTGAGGCTTCCTGTCTTGCTCTCGCTACGCTGTGCTACACTACATAGAGTGGCATAGTGTAGCATCTTGTCTTGCAATAATTTATGGTTGACTGTTTGAACAATTGTCTCCTGAAGCCTGCTACGCTATATAGTATGGCATAGCATAGCAGACTCTTCAACTAGAAAACTTGCTAAACTTTTTTTCACATTTTGAGCACCGCCAACAACTCTCCGCATCATCTCTGAGTAGGCTATCAGCTAGATGAATTACCCAGCTAGAAAATTTGCCAAACTGAATAGCCTAAACCCAAAACATCCACTTTTTGCTGAAGTGTCATGACGCTGCCTGAATTGCAAAGACCTGGTGAAGCAAGGATGCCCTAAAAATTTTGGGTGTTTCAGATGGTAGTAGAATCTAATTTACATTTTTCCATGCAATACTATTTATTGATGATTTTTTATGATTTAATATTTATGTATTTTGGATATTTTAAATGCTAACATTTTGGATGCAACAACCCCTATGCATCACTTTCTAACTATATGATATTTGGTTCTGAAACCCTTAAGGAAGTACTTATAGTTTATTTTTCATACCTTGTCTATGGAATAACTTTCCCTTTTTTTTTTCCTCCTAGATGATATAGATTCTTTTGTTGATGAGATATTTATAGAAGCTAATTCTTTGATTATATTTTTATGCATATTTTAGTATATGTTAATTTGGTAGTTAGAGATTTTTTCCAAGTTGCAATGTTTAGCTAATATTTTATACTATGTAATATCCTTTGGTTGGTAACATTTTATGGAATTTATACTAGCCTATTTTATTATGTAGGCCTAAGATTTATTTTAGTTGCTTATGTGACAACATTGGTTATTTTGTTTTTTATTCTAACATTAGTGGTCTAATTTCTAAATGTATTGACTATAATTATCATGTTTTATTTTGCGAATATTAAACGTTTTTTTAATTTAATCCTAGCTTGTGTAATAGGACATCAAACTATCTTTGTTTAGTAAATTAGTTAGGTTTCATATGCAAGGGGCTATTGGAATTGTAATTTTATATTTAACTTATTTATAATTTTTTCCCATCTATGCCTATTTTTTAAATGTCTCCTACTTTTCATATCTCATTTTCTTGGCATCATTAATTTTTATTAAGTTATGATTTATTTTGCTTAATATGTTTTTAGCCAAAGCCTAGTTATTGGGGTGTTACGTGTTACCTCTTGTATGTCGTTAATAATCTATTATACCAAGGGTTTGTTTTACCTTCTTAAAGATTCCCTTAATAAATTAGCTAATTTAAAGGAGAATCGGTTACAATTCCAAAGTAGGTTAGTAGGTCTTGAGCATAGTTGAGATGTTTTAAATCAATGATGAAATCAAGAGGAAAGTGGTAAAACTAGCTTAGTTATATATATTTATAATATATATCTATAAATTGGCCGATAGAATCTTATAAGATTACAAGTAAGAAGTTCTTTGAGTAAAAAATTTCACGACTTCTGGATGAAGAACAAGATTTAAAAACCCAAATTTTCATGCCTTCTGGACGAGGAACAAGAGTTCTGTACCTTATTTTTCCCAAGGATGGGTTTTCTGAAAAAAAAATTCCATGAATTAGTGTATGCTCTCACCCTCCGCCGAATTTGTTGAAAGTGAGAGCATAAATTCGGCCGATGGTAAGAGCATACACTAATTCATGGAAATTTTTTTTTTCAAAAAACTCATCCTTAGGAAAAATAAGGTATAGAACTCTTGTTCTTCGTCCAGAAGGCATGAAAATTTGGGTTTTTAAATCTTGTTCTTCGTCCAGAAGTCGTGAAATTTTTTACTCAAAGAACTTCTTACCAAAAGAATTTTAATTACACATCAGCGTTGTGCACAAAGTTGCGTTACCAAAATGGCATGGAATTTTACACATCAGCGTTATTGACAAAGTTGCGTTACCGAAATAGTGTATCTGGAATTTTACATGTCAGCATTACATGTTAGCATTATTTACAAAGTTTCTTTACCAAAATAGTGTATCTGGAATTTTACACGTCAGCGTTATTCACAAAGTTGCGTTACCAAAATGGGCCTTGACAAAGTCAACGCTGGTCAGCGTTACACACAAAATATTAGCATTACCGATTTCCGACTGGAAATGGCCTATTGGCCAAATCAAAGGACCTTCTCAATAGGTACCTAGTTTCATTTGTATTCTTTTAAAGTTTTAAAAGTTTGTGTTTTATTTTCTATTAGTAATCCAATCTCATCCTAAAACAAAAGATACTCAAGTTATTGAATAATCTATGATGGTTTCAATAGAGCATGAATGAGATTATACTACTTCTAAAGATTTTGGAGCCATAATTTTTAAGGTAAAAATTGTTCTTTTTACAATTTTTTTTAAACATTTACTATTTTAGTTATTTATTATGTATATTATTTTTTTAGATTGTAAAGACATCAATTCTATGTTTCAAAAGTAGGAATGAGTAGAGAAAATAATTTCGATCTTGAGATAATTTTTTATTCTACTTAGACTTAACACTAGTTACTCCTTTATTTCATTACTATTTATTTTTATCTTCTATTTTCAATATTTCTATGGAATGTGGTTTTTATAAAACATTAAATGCAAAAATTTGAAAAGATCCATTCGAAAAGAAGAATTAAGTAGAGAGGTGCTATTCCCTCTAGGTACCTCTACTCTTAGGTATTTACCTCTAGAAATATTTAATTCCTCATCATAGAAAGATGATTAGGCTTATGGGCATGAGTAGTGAGATATGATATTATTATGATATATTTTCTAAATTCTTGATTATATATGCCTAAATGTATATGATTATCATGAATATGCACATTGACTTTGTGAAATATGTTTGGAAAATATTTGTGACTAGTAAGAAAGGAGGTTGTTAAGGTTATGAATAGTAGGTATGTATATGTCATGAATTATGCCTAGTTTATGGTATTATGCATGATGATTATGTGATCTTGTTTGGAATCTCTAGTTATGTATATGTAATGATATCATTATGATATGGACATAATGAGTTAATTGTATATTCAATCATACCTTCATTTTCAATTATGTTATAATAGTTATGAGATGTGGATCTTGAGGGTGTTAGTTTGTATTTAGGAAAAATAAAATGGACTTATAAAATTACTTTTGAAAATTTCAAGTTAAAATAATTATAATTATGTCTTTTATATTAAATGCATATTTTATTTTCATCTTTCTTTCCTAATTGAGAATTCCTTTCCGATTTCTAATGGAACCCACATTTCCTCTGTTCTCTTCCATTTTTGATTAATTTTGATATTTTCTAAATCATTGGAAAACTAGTCACAAGAAAGTTAAAATTGAGAGTCTTGATTTGGATTCTAGTAGATCCAAGAAATATTTCTTACTAATTTGGTACCTTATTATGATTATTTATAGTTTAAATTGATGGGTAATTTTTACCTATCTTCTATTTTTTCTTATTTGAATTAATTTACATGCTCATGGATTTGAATCTATGGGATTATTAGCAATGTAGATTTCTATTTCAGTTTTCAAATGTATGGTTGTAGTTAATATGGTAATTTTTCATGAATAGGAAATGAATGAATTTTTTATGGGTCTTATTTATATGATTTAGGATGATTGATAAAGTATTTGAATGTCTTGCAGGTCCTTGGAATTTTAGAAAAATTTAAATACAATATGTATGCATTTTGTTAGTTTTGTTATTTTTCTAGTAATGTTTATAAAACTGCAACTCATGCTAAGGTCTTACCTTGATCATGCTAGGGGTTTATCAGGTATGCAAGTTGTTGTGTCCTCATGGCTAAAGATTTCTATGGGAATGTAGGTTGTGCCTCACTTTTTGTATGATCATGATGGATTTTCAAAATATTTTTATGGTCATGAAAAGCACACTACCATGTCACAATGATAAAAGTTAGTAGCATGAGTTTTATTACAATCATGATGAAAATTTATTGTATTTTCTTCCTATTTCAACACATAAGATGAGTAATACTAAAATCACTACATGCTCATGGTGTAGGATACAAAGTCATCATAAGCCATACCAAGGTTGCAATTAGAATTAAATAAAGAAATGTAATTCATGATTCATTCACAATGGAAAGTAAAAATGTTTTATAGGACTAGGATAATGTAGTACAAATTGAGTTAATATGAACACATTAAGCTAGGTTTAAGTATCTATGATGTTATGCATGAGGGATTTCATTAATGTTCTATGGCATTGGGTGCTTGGGTATAGTATTGCATGTCTAATGTTCATTATGCATGATTTTGAATAATTTATTTGCTATGTTATGTAGGTATGAATATGATATGACTTACGTTAAGGATGATGCATATAGCACAAGATACTTATGATCATCGAATAAAGACTAACATTGGGATAATGGATATAGCATGATTTTCTTATGACCATTAAACATGATATGTTATGTTATGATAATACAAGTAGCATGACTTGCTTATGATCATTTTGCATAACATGATATGTTATGAATGTGCATGTAGCATAAGTTATTTATGACTATTGAACAAATGGAGTTAATGTAAGGGAGTGGATTGATTGTTAATGAGACACGTTGAAGATACTAAAATAACCCTTGCTAGGATGCATTAGTGATCCTTCTATCTCAAGCATCATCCTAAGAGTATGAAAACATATGATGATTTCTATGATTAGTATGAGATCTAGAAGAGTAGCAGAAGTTCCTAGATCTACCCTCTAGAAGAGCATAAGGCTACAGGTTGGCACATACTAGTACTAATAGTAATAATAAGATTAATAAACGACCTAGAGGCATTAAAGTATTGAGAGACATAGAATGTGGTTGATGTATTAAAATTGGACCTTGATTATAAAACTTTTCAATTCTAAATATCCATGAGTTAACCAAAACCTAACCATAATTCATGGTAAGGTTTTTTTATTATAGCATGAATTATAGTATTTAACCACAACCTAACCATAAGTTGTGGTAACCATAGAAATAGAAGAATAAATAATCTAAGGAGTTCATAAGTTGTAAATTTGAATACAATTCCTATAGATCTTTATGAGAATAAGATTAGATTGAATAAATAAATAATATAATAAAGAGATTTTGAGACTTGGGAAGATCAATAATTAACTCTAGAGAACAAATTTTCATAAAGATTTTATTGCTTCAAAATCAACAATTACACTAATGTATTATCATCAAATTTATAAAAAATAATTAGGTTCATACTTAGGATTAATGAAAAGATATTTCTCAATTATCAAGAGTGAAAAATAATGTGAAATTATGATGAATTAATACCAAAAATAAACTCAATTAATCTTCTAGTTTGAGATGATTAAAAATGTAATCTTGTATTTTCTGCCTTTGTTTATTAACTTCTTGAAATATGTCTACATGAAATACTATCTCTAATAGTCCCTTATATAGTATGAAATTCATGTTCTTTTTGATATTCTTGTCTTAATTCTTGGATCTTTGTGATACCTACACTATGGAAAAGGTGCTTGTTCCTATAATTCAATAAAGGTTTAATCAATAAGGCCATTAATTTATTATTCAATTATACATCTTATTTTTTAATGTTTTCCACCTTTACTTTTGGTTTCATAAAGTAGTACTTAATGTGTGTATTTTATTATAAATCTTAATGTCAATGTTTTCCATCTTTACTTAATGTCTACATGTTCATTTGATAATTGGAAAGTAGCTAGATTATTACAAAACAATTTAATTTGAAGATCCACTTAAAATCCTAGTGGTGTCATATGTCATAACTTGTTTTAGCCATATAATATGTTGTATGCACCTATAGCTAAAAATTTAGCTTCATATGTTAAAAGACCAATTAAAGTTATCTTTTTGGATTTCCAATACATTGCATGTACTTATGAAATATTATGATTCCCAATGTTGATTTTCTATTGCTAAGATCTTCTTTTCAATCAGCATCTAAGTAAGCATGAAATTATGAAATTTCCTTGATATATATATAAGATCACAATCTATGATGCTTTTAACACATCATAAGACATGTACAAGAGCATTGGCATGGCTTTTCCTTGATTCTTGCATGAATCATGATAGATAAGAGGTTGCCATTTTAAGATCTAATCTTTTATGACCAAGACCTCTATGGGATCCCATTATTCTTCTATATTAAGATGCATCAACAATATTTGTGTTGTTCTTATGTTGATGTTTTAGGTTGTGAGAAAGTGGAGATATGGTGGCTTTTTTTCTACTGGTTTAGTACTTTTCTAATTTGCAACCAACATATTTGGTTTAATAGAATTTGATTTCATTATTATTCTAATCAACTTAAATTCCAAGAAAATATTTCAATTATCCTATATCTTTCATTTTAAATTAACTCTTCAAATTAAGTTTGAATTCTTCTAAAAGTTTATCGTTTATAGCTGTGAAGACAAGATCATCCACACATAGTTAAATTTTGATAAAATATTTACTACCATGTTTGTAGTACTATGTAGGTTCAAACATGCAAGATGAAAATTCTCTTTTAGCAAATAATCATTTATTCTATGAAACCATGTCCTTGGAATTCACTTTAATTCATATAAGGGTTTATTTAATTTGCACACCTTATCTTCTTTTCCTTTGATAATATTATCTTTAGGTTGATAGACATAAACTTCTTTATTAATGTTGCCATTAAGAAAGGTTGTGTTCATATTCATTTGGTGGAGTTTAATATCATGATGAGTAGCTATGGAAATAATGATTTTAATAGTTTCAAACCTTACTACTAGTACAAATATTTCCTCATAGTAAATGTGTTTCTGTATTTTTAAAGTCTTTAGCCACAACTCTTACTTTGTGTTTGATGATTTCACCTCTTTCATTCAATTTAGTTTTGTATAATCATTTTCAATTTATAACTTTCCTATTTTTTTTTACTAAATCTTAATTTTTTTAATGATTTATATTCTTCATCCACGACTTTCATCCATTACTTGCTCCTTAAGGCTTCTTCTATATTTAATGATTCTTGGTTGAGAGATAAGTAGGTGATATCAGCTATAGCATTTGATCTTGTTGCTCTTATCTTAAATTTTGTGTGTAGAATTTCATTATGTTAATGATCTATTTTATCCCAAGCATTTGTTTTAATTTAATACTAAATTTTATTTCTATTTTAGAGAAATCTAAAAATCCAAGGTTTTCTTCTAGGAAAACCACATCTCTTGATGAGTACCGTCTTTATTCAATTAGATCATAACAATTGTATCCACTTATATTAGAATCATATCAAAGAAAGATACATGTTTTATCTATCATCTAGCTTGATCATAAGTTTCTTTGAAGTCTTGACATTACAATAACATTCAAAGGTCCTCATGTGAGAGATGTTGAGAACCTTGTTGGGGAACAGCTCATATGGAATTTAATCATTGTTGTTGCTACTTATTACTCTATTTTTCATATAGATTGTCATGATTAGAGCCATGCTCCAATAGCCACATGAGTTTGACATGTTTAAGAAGATATCTCATCTTTTCTTGTAAAAAACTATCTTTGTTTGAATAATGTCATTTGATTAAGGGTTGTATATACAAGAGGTTTGGTGAAGTAAGTCCTCTTTGATATAGAAATTAGTGAATTTTTTATTCACAATATTTCCTCTATGTATTCTAATATTTTGAATGGTGAGATTTCTTTAAACTCGTTAAATATTTCATCTCTACGTTTTTAGGTTGTAAGTCCAAGTAAATATGAAATTGTAATCTATCTTGATAAAGAAATAATTTTCTCCTCCAATAAAAGTGATTGTCATGGAATCTAAAAGATCCATATGAATTAGGTGTAATGGTTCTTTGGATCATTACATTGGATAGGTATGAGATAGGATGTATACATCATGATGTATGTTTTGGAATATCACTAATTTTTATGCTAATGGCTTTATTCATTTTTGTCATTTTTTCTATGTTTGAATATGATGTAGGTCCAAGTATTTTTGACAAACTTTAGCCTCTTCATCTTTAATTTTATGGTCTTCATCTTTAATGCCTTCTATAGAGTCAAGGTTTTTTCTATTTTATTAAGCTAATTTAAATTAACTAATGGTTTTGATGTAATTTTTCTAATTCTTTGTTATGTCAATGATATTTATATAGTGCTCTTATTTGAGAAACATCTTCTACATTTGGTTTTGTCTTAATGCAATTTTTATTTTCAAATTTGACTTTTATGCCTTTATGTAACATTTTACCTACTAAAAGCAATGGGTTGGATAGGTTGGAAATATAGAAGACTTCAAAGATGATCATGACCTTATTGTTTACAAATTTGAGTATGCAATCACCCATACCTTCTATGCTAAGATATTTATCATCATCAATTTGATGTTAGCAATATGTTTTGATTTGTAATTTAGAAGATATAATTTATAGGAATTCATATGACTAGATAAATCATTGTTAACAATCCAAGTATTTTGATTAATATTATTAATATCATAAAGCAAGAATGATTACCTTCATCAATATTTTCTTCAGTATTTGTGCTTTCTTATTTGGTTGTATTCTCCTCCTTATTTCTTAATTATTGTTGGTATGCTTCAAAACCATTTCTTTCCTAGAAATCTTCATAAGTATGTCCTCTTTGGTTGCAAAACCTACAATATGGGATTGATGTATTTCTATGATAGAAGCTCCATCTTCCTCTTGCTTGTCCTCTTTCTCTGATGGATTAAAATCTTTTATTCTTGTTCTTCTCTTATTAAAAGTTCTAATTCCTTAAGTTATAATGGATTTTTATTTCTCTACCTCTCTACTTTTCTTCTTTTATTCTATGATTAGAAACATATACTTGTTTAATAAAATCGTTATTTCTTCTTGTTGTCATAGTTTAAAAATTACAAATTTGATCCACCAGTTTATCTATGCTAAGCATGTTTAGGTCCTTGGATAGTACAATGTTTTCCATTATATTTTTAAATCTTGGATCTATGCATAAGCATTGAATGACCTTTTGTACCTTTCTTTGGTGAAGTATCCTCACATGTATTAATCTATCTTTTTGACATTGATGTATAGATGTTCTTGCACTTGTCTATTTTATTTGTTGGATTTGCAATGCACCAAATTCTTCAATGTATATAAGTTCTTGTATTTATCTATTTTCCATGTTTCCTTTGTATTTAAGTTGGAACAAATTCCACATATCCTTGATTGTTTGACAAATAGTGATCCTTAAAGATATAATGTCTAATATACTTTATACAATCATAGTGGAGGCTAGATTGTTTTATATTTTTCTTTTTCATATTCCATGACTTTATTCTTTTTCATATTTTAGAAATAATTAATTTTTTAAAATCTTATTTGAACAAAATTCTAGTAGTTATTGCATGTGAGAAGACCTAACATTAATCTTGTCCACAAGCTAAAGTCTTGAGAACCATTGAATATCATAGAACATTTGGCTATGTTCCTAGAATTCCTTATTCCTTGTCACTAGATTTGATACTAAATGAAGTGTTAAGAGTGATAGGATGAGACTAATGTATTAAAATCTAGCCTTGTTTCTAAAATGTTTTGAATTCTAAGCAACCATAAGTCAACCATGACTTGACCAAGACTTATGGTAAGGATTTTTTATTATATAATGAGTTGTGGTGTTCGACTATGAGCTAACCACAAGTCATGATGCCTATAGAATTAGAGTAAAATATTTGAGGATTCCACAATGATGTCATAAGTCATGGTAAATTTTTTTTATTTTAAATGCCAACCACGAGATAACCATGAGTTAAGCTTAACACCATTACTTAACTGCTAGTCATGGTGTTCAACCATAACTAAACTATAATTTGTGCTTTACAAAAGTCATGGTTGGTAATCACAAGTGCACTATGAGTTATGGTTTGAAGAAAGTTGATTTGTAAAATACCATGGGTTATGGTGAACTTGTGGTTTAAAAACTTGTAATACCATGAGCTAACCACAAGTCATCATAAAACTATTCTTCTACAATAACTTGATTTTAGAAGTAAAAAATAAATAAACTTAGTATTATTAGATTCATATCGAGAAGTTCTTTTACTTGGGGCCTTAATAATCATAATACATTGTTGTAGATAGTGGTAGATTTAAGAAAATTGTAAGAAACATTTTATCTTCTATTGTGAGCCTTGAAATAAGATAAAAGAACGTTATGATTAAGATTCACTTGATATAATGAAGATCTAAATTAAATTCCTATGGATCTTTGTAAGAATAAGATTAGATGGGATAAACAAATAATATGATAGAGAGAAACTAAAACTTATGAAGATGAATAGTCAACTTGAGAGAAAATTTTAGTAAGCTTTTATTGCTTTAAAATTAGTCAATTACATCAATTTATCACCATGAAGTTTATAGAAAAAGATTGGTTCCATACTTAGGGTTAATAAAAAGACATTGCTCAATTATAAAAAGTGAATAATAATGTAAAAGGATGATGGATTAGGATTAAAAATAAGTACATACACCCATTAATTCATGCTAATAAAATAATTTTAGTTTGTATTCTAGCTTAATGATCACAAATGTAATCTTGTCTTTTCTTCCTTTATTTATTAGCTTGCTGAAAGATGTTTGCATAATACACTATCTCTAATAGGTATGAATTACTAATGAGTACTGACATTAATGAACACATGTTTTACATTGTGTGTGTATGTGTTGACTACCATAGTGTATTTATG
Source organism: Gnetum montanum (assembly GCA_015680685.1). Lineage (NCBI taxonomy): Eukaryota > Viridiplantae > Streptophyta > Gnetopsida > Gnetales > Gnetaceae > Gnetum > Gnetum montanum. Next base: position 147,262 of record MNCI01014439.1, read on the forward strand.
ATTAAGCATTATTAGCTATAGATTACTTGATGTACAAATTATCACAAGATTTATAAGATTTAGTTGGTCATGGTTTAGTATAAGTGATCAAGATGTATGTGTAAGTGTTTTTGGGCATAATTATATGTGGTGTGATGCATGATTGATGGTTGATATGACTTGGTTATGTCTTGATAGTGTAGCTCTAAGTCTCTAAAGATGATATTTGTTGTTATGTGTGCTTTATATGATTGTTCTACTAACATGAATATGAAATAATTATATTATAGGTTACTTATTTTCCCCATATTCCTCTCCTCCAATATGACATCTATTAGCCATCCCATAAGATATGTGTAAAGGCTCTTCACTCATTTTTATAGTGACTACATCAAATTTAGATGATGAAGTCAATAACATCAAACATTAATAGGAATAAGAAATAAGATGAAGACTTTATTTCTTTGTTTATATATGTACTTTTATATCTATTTCTTAGAGAGATGGATCATTTTTCTTATGGACTAAGACTAGAGAGTTGTTAATATATGGTTGATAGTATGTATAGTGTATATGTTGTATTTATGGTTGTATGTTACTTTTAATAGGCAGTTTGGTTAGCATGATTTTCTAGTTGGTTAACTAGTTGTTTAACTAGTGTATATTTTTTATGACTTATATATATAATTTTATTAGTGTGCATCATTACCCATGCTTGAATTGCTCCATTTATCTAGTTATCATCTACTCTTATGTAGTGATTTTTGATCCATTATGCTTCTAATTAAGACATGTTTCTCCATGTACATTCATTAGAAAAATCCATCCTAAGCTTAGCTTGGAAGGGATGAGCAAGATGTTACATGATGATATTAGAGTAGGTTATACCAATGGCATACGATAGCAGATATGTATGGGAAATGATAATACAAGGCTCAGTTACCTCAAAAGGCATGCACAACAAGTATTAGTTTAGGGAATGCTTTGACATGCATTGCATAATAATCATTTTAATTTTTTCAATACTATGTAGTAGGTGCACCATCACCTCCTCCTATAGTTATCAAAGAAGTAGGAAGTGATAGTGGTAGTGATGTTTAAAATGGTAACAATAGAGATCCATTTAGGTAACCTATCAATATAAAGCTAGTTAAACAATTCTACAAGTTAGGACCTCCTATATTTACAAGAATTAAGTATTCAACCACAATGATAGAGTGCTTGGAAGAGTTAAGAAAGATCTTTCATATGTGAAAATGTATCTCAATACAATAGACCAAATTAGCAATTTACTAGTTGTTTGGCATTAATGAGTGTTAGTGGAGGATCAATAAATAAATCAAGAGTTGGGTTGAACATGAGAGATCTTGGAATAATTTCATCATCTCTTTCAATGCCAAATACATTTTCACATAGTATGTTCAAACAAAGTGGGATTAATCCTATAGGTTATATCAAGGTAATTATTCTCTAATAAAGTATTATGTCCAATTTTCTAACTTGAGTAGTTACATTTCAAGATGTAAACTAGTGTCTAGGCTTATTTGATACTATTTTAGACCATTGAAAAAATATTTTGAGGCTATAAATAATTGATGATAAGAAAGTAGAAATTAAAACATATCTAATATTGATGTGATTGAATCTAATTTCTTCTTATATTTTTTAGCGAATGCTCTAGAGGAGGCATAGCTACTATAGGACATCAATGTACCATGTAGAGACTATGGAGATTAATCAAATGTTAGTAGTACAAGAGTCTCCAAATGAGTATTATTCAAATTATTTTAATTTTCCACTTAGGAGAAAGGTTGAGTATATGATTGAGCTCAAGCCTAGTATTAAGTCTATCATTAAGGCTCCTCAGGATTTCTCCATCAAAGTTGGAAATATTTAAAAATATAGCTATAGACATTAATGGAATTGGAACATTCTTCATCTTAATGCTTCTTATTTGAATTCTCTAGTATTTTTTGTCACAAAGAAGGATTGGAGTTTATGGTTATGCTTCAATTATAGGTAGCTATATCAAGTGATTGTGAAGAATAAGTATGCTTTACCACACATTAATGACTTATTTGATTAGCTTCAAGAAAGTTATATATTCTTGAAGATTGATCTTAAGACAAGATATTAATAGGTGTGAGTTCAAAGGTAGGATGTCTTAAAGAACAGTTTCAATACCTATTATAGTCATTATGAGTTATTGGTTCTTATGTTCAACTTATTAAATGCACAACTAGCGTTTATGCATGTGATGAATAGTGTGTTGTGATCTTACATGGATTAGTTTATAATCATCCTTGTAGATGACCTCTAAATTTACTCTTCAAATGAGAAATGTCATGTAGAGCATCTACAAAAGATGTTATAGATATTATTGGAATATCAATTATATGTCCAACCATTCAAGTATTTTTTTTCTAGTAGTTAGAGATCTATTTTTTTGAACATGCTATATTAGGAGTTGGAATTTCTATTTATTTGTTCAAGATTATTGTAGATCATACTTGGTCAATTCCATAGTTTGTAGCAAAGGTCTAGAACATAGGTTTGGAAAGCATTTCCCTAGCATGGCTTCACCTTTATTTTTAATGGAAAGGAAGAAGATTAGATTTACTTGAAGCTCAACTTTTTAGATTGCTATTGATGAGTTGAGGTAGAGATTTGTGAATACTCCTATATTTATTTCTCAAACTCTAAGAGGTCCTTATGATGAATTTTTAGATGCATTTGAAAATGGATTTGAATGTGCTCTAATGCAAGAGGATTAGGTAGTAGAATATGATTTTCATTAGTTGAGACCTCATGAGACTCATTATCTAGTACATGATTTGGAGTTGAATGTGGTGGTCTTTACTCTAAAGATTTGATGACACTATTCTTATTATAGCATATGATTATTTTGATTAATCATAATAGGCTTTAGTATCTTCCAGCAACATAGAAGGGTGAAACTAGTAGCTAATTTTAACCTCACCATTATATATTAGCTTAGTAGAACTAACTAGATAGGAAGTACATTGAGAAAGATAGCTAGTATACTTACTAGTTTGATCATCGAGCCTGATCTACATGATACCTTATGGGAGCATTAGTAGTAACTTTCATAATATAGAAATTTAGAACAAGAGGTTATAAATTATGGATAATTTATAGTTAATGTATAGGATGTATTGTAAAAATATAGTAAGATATGTGTTACAATGGCTCTATAATTCTAGCTTATGCATGAAGTGCATATGAGGAGGTACATCTAGGAAATGATAAGATGTACCAAATCCAAAGAAAATGTGTTGGTCTCTTGGTATGAAAAAGGATATCAATGACTATTTTTCCTAATTTCTGTTGTGCTAGCAAATGAAGATCCAACATCATAAGCCTAGTGGTTATTTCTATTTCTATGATATTCTATAATGAAAATGGGAGACTATAAACATGTATTTTATTGTTAAGTTTCCTCATTCAAGGAGTATCCATGATTCTATTTACATGATTTTAACTTTATTAACGAAGTATGAACATTTCATTATCACTCAAGATATAGTAAGTGTAAAGGAGACTACCTAATTAAACATAGAAAAGATTATCTATTTACATTGTATATCATAGAAGATCATTAGTGAACAAGATCATAGCTTTGTATTTAAATCATGTAGGGCATTCTAGTGAGATATGGATACTAAATTAAATATGTTTTTATCTTTTCATCTTTAGATTGATGGGTAGATAGAACATGTAAATTAGATCCTAGAGGATATGTTAAGAGTGAGTACTCTGAAGTATCGAGATAGATGAAATTGGATGTTACCCCTAGCAATATTTACTTATAATAAGATCTATTATGAGATTTTTCATTTAGCTCCCTATGAGGTTTTATATGATAGACCTTACAAGACTCCATTATATCAGGATACCATAAAGGATGAATAGGTTGTAAACACTAATATGATGTTGTAGACTATAGAACAAATTTAAGTGAAATGAAATTGACTAAAAGTATCCCAAGATAGATTGGTAGCCTATGTTAATTGGTGTAGGAGACCACTAGAATTTTTATTTGATGATCATATGTTACTCTATGTTTCTTCCCTCAAGAACTTGATGCAGTTCAACTAGAAGGAAAAGTTAACAGCAAGGTATGTGTGTCTCTTTAAGATATTGTAATGAATTAGTAGGATGGCATTTCAATTAGCCCTACCATTACAATTATCAAATGTGCATTATTTTTTTCATGTGTTCATGTTGAGGAGATATGTGCTAAATAAGTAGCATGTAATTGCTTTGGCAGATGTGCAATTACAACCAAACATATTCCATGTAGAAAGGCTAGTGTAGAATGTTGACAAGATGGTCTACCAATTATGTATTAGGGAACTACTAATGGTAATGGTATTATGATAGAAACATTGTATGTATGAGGTTTCATGGGAGATTGAGATAAATATGTAGGTAGAAAATTTGATAATCTTTTAGAAGAAATATTCTTAAGTGAAGAAGAGCATTATTCCTCATGGTAGGACCTTGTAGTATTAAGTTATAGTTAATTATGTGTGGTTAGATGTAATGGGACTTATGAAGAAAAGTAGTTAAATGTAATATTATTATGATATATTGTTTAAGTTCTTGATGACATGTGTCTATATGTATATGATTTCCATGAGCATAAGAATTAATCTTATGAAATATATTGGAAAAATGTTTATGACTATTAGGAAAAGAGATTGTATGAGTTATAAGGAATAAGCATATATGTGTCATAACATTTTCTTGATATATGATATTACGCATGATGATGGTGTGGTCATGTTTTCTATGTCTAGTTATGGGTATGTGATGTTATTATTATGATATGAGCATAATAAGTTATTTGGATGTTCAATTGGATTTTCCTCTAGAGTCCTAGTATGATGGTATGAGATGTGAGTCTTAAGAATATTAATTGGGACATGGAAAAAATAAAGGAACTTATAAAATTATAATTTAAAATGTTAAATTTAAAATAATAAAAGTTATATTTAGTATTATGTTAAAAAAAAATTATTTTTATTATCATCTTCTAATCAACCATACCTTTTAAATTTCTAATGTAACTCTCCTTTTCTACATTCTCCTTTTCTTATGATAGATTTTGGTAGTTTTTAGACCATTGTGAAGCTAGTCCTAGGAAGGTTATAATTTGGAAGTATTAATTTATGTTCTAGTAGGCATATAATGGATTTTTGATTGATTTGGTACCTTGTTGCAGTTATTTTAAATTTAACAGGTTCAAGTGATTCAATGTGTAGTTTTTACCTTTCTCTCATTTTCCTATTTTGAATTATTATACAAGCATATGGATGAAAATTTTTGTAATGGTTAGAAATAAAAATGCATGTTGTGGTTTTTTTCATATGCATTTTTGTAGTTACTATGATAATTTACATGATTGGAAAATGAATGCATTTGATATGGACTTTATTAACATGATCTAGAGTAATTGGACTTGTAGATTATTGAGGTTCCAATAGGACTTGAATATAATAAGTATAATAATTAGATGTTATTTTTTTTCTTATTTTGTGATTTATTTTATTATTTTTTTCTTGGAAATTTCTATCACAGTGTAGGTCACACTAAGGTAATGGTTTAGTTGCAGTAGGGTTTTGTAGGGGGTGTGGGTTGTAGTGTCATCATGATTGTGGATTTCTATAAGAATGTAAGTTGCAAAATCCTTATGGTGAAATTACAATGGATTTTAGAAATTTTTAAGAGTCATGGAAAGCACATGGCTTCATCACAGTGGTAAGAGTTAGTATCTACAAGTCATAATACAAATGCAATAGGGTTATGATGCTAATTTCTTATTTTTCTATCCCCATTTTAGCACATAAGATGAGTCTTGATTAGTTCATGGTGTGCTCATGATGAAGGACATGATCTAATTGCAATCCATGAAAAATTTTAATAAAGAATTAAAAAAAGGTATACAATCAAAAATTTAATTGTAATAGAAAGTAAACTTTGTTTATGGCACTAGAATAGTGTGACATGAAAAAGAGTTAGTATGAGTACCTTAAGATAGGCTTCTATGTATATGATGAGTTGTGTATGATCTTGGGTTGATTTTCTAACGTATAGGTTGCTTGAATATAGTTTTATCTATTTGATGTTCATTATGCATATGTTTGGGTAATTTGATTTGACATGTTAGCTAGGTATTGGCATGCTATAACTTGAGTTTAGGATGATGCATGTATCATGAGTTGCTTGTAATTATTAGGAATGATATGAAATGATCTAGCAATGTATGTAGCATCATTTTATTATGATCATGAGGCATGATATGATACATTATAATGTTCCAAATATCACACATTTCTTGTAATTATTAAGTGGATGAAATTTACATGAGAATGTGGATCATTTTGTGGTGATGTATCCTAGAAGTATTGGGATGATTCTTGATGAGATGCATTAGAAAGGATTTTGTTGTAGTTCTTATCTTGAGAATGAAAGATCATGGAATGATTTCTATAAGTGGTATAAGGTCTATGAGAGTGGTAGAGGTGCCTAGAACAATCCTCCAAAAGGATAGTAGCTTGGAACTACAAGTTAGAGAGTACCAACATTGGTAGTAATAATAAGACAAATAAAAAGCCTATACACATGGATTAGTGATGAGTACTCATTTCAAAAAACATATGCTTTACATTGAGTGTGGATGTATTAACATTCATAGAAAATTTATGATTGAGCATTATTAGGTACAAATTACTTGAGCTATAATTTCCCACAAGATTTGGAGAATTTATTTGGTCATAGTTTAGTATGACTATGTTCTAGTATGATTAGGTTATATGTGAGAGTCTTATTTGACATTATCTAATATTGTGTATTCCATGATCAACAATTGATATAACTTAATTGATGACTTGATTATGTGGTGGTAAGTCTCTAGGGATAATTTTAATTACTATGTATGCCTGATATTATACTTTCACTTTCATGAACATGGATTAACCATGTTGTAAGATATGTATTTTTTTCCCATTCCTCTCCTCCAACATGATGTCTATTAGCCATTCTATAGGGTTTTTGTAATGTTAAATTCCAAATTTTAATTTAACATAATCCATAAGTAAATTACACATAACTTAATACTTGGGCATGTAACATCATAATGCTTATAACCTATGAAAATAAATCATCATAAGAATTATAAAACGTAAACCAAAATGCATGGAAAAAATCAGAAATTCACATGAAGTACATAAATTAACAAATTTCATAACCATAAACCAAAGCTCATAATTAAATACAATTTTTTTTATAAATTCATAATCTCAAAGGAGAGTTGACATTATCCATCAATGCAAAAGTTTAAGTACATAAGGTTCATCATAACATAAATCTCAACAAAAAATTGAATCTAAAAATAAAAAAGAAATTTCATTGATCATGCTTCATCATCATCAAGCTTCTAGGTTGCTGGAAGAAACAAGGATTCTTAGCCAAAGGTAGCCTCAACTCCAAATCCCCTAGGGCCTCCAAAAAGAAAAATGGAATTAAAGGTGCCTTGGATGGTCTAGTAGATCACCTAGGGACTTACGAGGATGTACAAGGGGGTGTAATGCAAGTATAAAATATGAAAATCTATGAAACAATGCACTAAAATATAACAATTAGATATGAAATTGTACACAATATGAAATCATAAATTTCATTAAATGAACAAAGAATGAGTTCAAAGATGTTTACAAAATTGGCACCCAAGAGGGGAACAAAAGGGGGTTCACTTGGGTTGGGGTTCAGAGTCCATTGAAGCCATAATCAACTCCATGATCTAGTAGATCTACAACTCCTGATATCGAACCTCCTTTCTCTCCTCCTTAGATCTATAATGTTGTTTGATGCTGGGGGTTATGGAAATGTGAAGGATTGGGATGGCCAAGGTACACCATGTTGGGATTTGATGATCCTAGGGTGTAATGTTGATGCAAAAAACTCACAAATCCAAAACATGGAAATAGGGTAACACGTTGTAGTGGGATCCACATTTCTAGGCACCAAGGAGCTACATTTTTGCCAAGGAATTAAGATCTCTTGGATGTTAAAATGCCAAGGGTGCTGAATTGTAAAAGTGTGGAACCTTGACATGATGCCTAGGTATGGTTTCTATAGGGTTATGGCCATGATTCATGTTCCAAATTGGTTGCAAATGGCTAATATGATTAGATACAAATTAGCTGCCAATGGTTGACATGATTAGCTATATTTAAGTAATTAGCTTCCAATGGCTACCAAATTACTAAAATATAGCTACCATGTTCAAGGGGTAGGTGAGGTTCACCCCCATGCATCCTAGTTGTCGGCCATCTCTATGTTGTTTGACCTCCTCACACTAGGGGGGAAGACTGGCAACGTTGAGTAGGGATGAATGGTCAATGTTGGGGGTGAGGGTATATCCCCTCTAGGATAGCTCACCCCCCTTTTGAAGGTGGGGAGTAGGTGAATTCAACTCCCCTTTCACTCCATGTTGGCATTGAAGTCTCTTAGCTATCTTACCCCCCTGCATGGGGTGTGTTAGTGTAGAGAAAAGAATACCCCCTATAAAACCCATAAAATTACAATTTTTGGCATTCCAAAAGGCATTTTTGACTTCCCAATCAAAAATATAGATACTAGATGACTTTTTTCACTTGGGGAATGAGGCTTTTGTTACTTATGAAGCATTTTTCAGTCCCACAAGTATCAAACATATGAGATTGCCCCTTTATGGGTTACAAATTTCATATTTATGATAAAGCATTACCTTAGGTTTCATGGGATGGAATTACAAAGGTTTCACCATGAAATTTTGGTGGTGTTTCATTGGTCCCTCTTTGTTGGTATTTAGAGGTTTGACCCAAGAGGCATCAACAAAGAATACAAAACATCACTAAAAGTCCACCATCAATGTTCCCTCTCTGTGCTTGATCCAGTCATGTCAAATCATGTTGAAGACTACATGTGATGATGGGATTGGATTATTATTGAGTAATGATTATGGTAGTTATGGAGATGATCATGGAGGCTAATAGTGTATTACAAGTGTTGCCATCATGGGAGTAGCATTTTACAGACATATTTTGAAGTGTTGGTCACTCAGCAAATGCGTTTGAGGCACCAACTAGTTTGCTCTAAACATTTTTTGGCCATTTGGATTCAATGAGTTTTTGAATATTTGGCTCATTGGAAATTTGCTTCCCCTATTTTCTTTTGTGAGGTGAGACCTTCACTAGGTTTTATTACAATGGTTGGTTTAACATAGTTTTCCTATTAAGTGAGTTGTGTTACACTCAACAGACTTGAGAGTTATCCCATCAAACAAGATGTGTTATGCTCAATGGACTTAATGGTTTTCCCACTGAATGAATTGTATTATATCCAAGCTAACTTGAGGATGGAGAATGCTAAGGACATATCATATAACTATAGTTCATGAGTGGCAAACATGAGTTAACATTGTTGCTTGAGGTATGGAAGACTATAATTAGGCTATAGGGCTTGGCTCAAGGAGTGTCTTAGAGGAAGAGCAATGGTATAAGCACTCTTTACATAGTAGGAAAAACTCACTAAATCTTGCACATTGAGGTCATATGGTGATTTTCTACCATAATGAGTTGCACCTTTGCGATGGTTTTAGGATTCATCCTGTAAACACAACTCCAAGAGGATAAGAAAACTAGGTAAGCAAAGCATGTTAAATCATTACAATTCATATATAGAACATGTGGAGAATAAAATCAAGTCCCCTAGGTTACCAATGTTGCTAGTTTAAGTCCATGAGAAGTTGCAGTACTAGTTTTAGGTACTAGTAGGCTATTTTGTTACCATTCTTAGGCCCTAGTAGGCCATGTTTCTGATTTAAGGCCTCGACATGCCATAACATCATTTTATGGCCTCAATAGGTCATGATTCTTGTTTAAGGGCTTAGTAGGCCATTCTAGAGGAAACTCACTAGTTGATGACCATTAACTACATGTAATATGGTATTAGATAGGAGTGATTAACTAGATTGGCCATCTTATTTCCATCCATATCAGCTACTCATGGACAACTTTGAGAACAAGGTCAGCTTCCTTGATCTTATGCTTGGTCAAATTATGGTGGTGTTTTCATTTCTACCTCTCTTAATAACATTTAATGTGATCAAGCACTTGCATACATTGCTCCTCCACTGATTCTAGGGCCACCATCTGTAGCTCCTTATTTCGGTCATTGTTGATGTAGTCAATTAAGGTTACCCAAAGTGATGGCACCTACAAGTCAAGAGGTAATATAGCTTTAGGACCATAAACTAAGCTCTAAGTGGTTGCTCTAGTTTTCATGTGATAGGTTGTTTTGTAGGCCCATAGTGCATGGACAAGTTGCTCATGCCATTTATGCCTACTATTATTTAGCATAATCTTTAACAAGCTGATAATGATGGATTTGTTGCTTTCTTCTACTTGTCCATTCACCTGAGGATAGTAAGGCCAAGGGAAAGAATGTTTAATGCCTAGGTTATGAAAAAAATATTTTGTTTCGTGGCTATTGAATTGTGGTTCATTATCTATAATTATGGTCATGCGTATGTCAAAATAGGCTACAATGTTATCTAAGATAAATTTGCAAACTTGTTTGGATGTAGTCTTCCTTAAGAAAATAGTCTCAACCCACTTCATAAAGTATTCGGTTGCCATGCTAATGAAGCTACAACTTACAAAATACTTGGGTGTTATAGGTCGGATGATATCCAACCCCCATCGTTGAAATGACCAAGTGATCTAAGTAGTATGCAACTCTGTTGGCGATACATGTATGAGGTTACTATGTCATTAGCACATGTCACAATGCTTAACCTTTTGCATGCAGTCACTTTCCATATGGAACCAATAGTAACATAATCACCTAGTCTTAGTAGCCATGGCTCTTCGTCCTATATGTCCTTCATGAACACCTTTGTGAACCTCCTCTAGGACTATTCTATCTTTAGTTTTACTTGAGAACTTTAGTAATATACCATCATAGGATTGTCAACATAATGTGTTATCACCTATGATGACATATTGCTTCAATATTTTTCATACAACATCCTTTTGGGCAGTAGTCAGGCCTTATGATGACTCAACATGTATAAGCTAAAATTTCATATCATCATACCATTCTCTAGCAGGAGTCACATGGACAATGGGTACAAAGGTATCCTTAGTGTTTTGTGTGATGGGAACAACCCAACCTATGGTTAAGATGGACAACTTACTAAACACATTTAGCATTACTGAGAACTAATGTTGAAATTGAGTTAGCTATGACACTCTCATTTAGGGGTATGTGCTTGATATCAACATATATAAATTGTTGTGATAATTATTTTCCTAGGTTACAGTATGGTTGTAAGTATTTGGCTTTACACACATAGACTTCTATTACTTAGTCAACAACAAGTTGGAAATCACCTTTAATTGTTAAGTGTATAATTCCTAGCTCATGAGCTACCATCATTCCCCTAATAAAACCTTTGTACTTTTCTATGTTATTGGTACAAAGGAACTCAAAATGATAGACAATGGGTTGGATTTGACTAGATGGGAATGTTATGATGGTAGTAGCACTAGCCCCATGGGCAGTTGAAGCTTTGTCAAAGTGCATGACTACCTCATAACCCTTAGGCACTTGGTTGATAATATTAATATGCTCATAAGGAAACTCAAAATATATGGTTTCTTGATCATCAATAGGTGAAATGGTAAGTTGTATAGCTATAGCTTGACCTTTAGTTAAATATTGAGAGATGTAATGAAGGTCAAGCTTTGTGATTATGGCTTTCCATCATGCTATACGACTATTCTCATAGATATTGATCATTATGTCCCTAAGCACATTATCTTTGCAAATGACATTATCTTTGCTTATAAAGAGGTAGTGTCTCCACTTCTTCAACAAGAAGACTAGTGCCAAACAATACTTCACTTCCATGTGTTGAATTTCATGGGAAACTAATGCATGGATAAGATAGTATACTAGCATTTCTACTCCATCATCTCATTTCTAATAGAGTAGAGAGGCAATGGATGTGTCAAATATGGCTAGGTAGATGTAAAAATTTCTACCTTATTGTGGAGGATAGACCATTGGTAGTTTTTTCAACTCTTTCTTAAGGTATTCAAAGACCTCTTGACATTGAGCCATCCACTCATAGTGAGCTCCTTTCTTAAGCAAGTGTTGCATGGGCTATAACTTATTTGTAAGCCTAGCAATAAACTTATGAATAAATTGTAATATTCCTTGTAATTCTCAAAGCTCCTTAAGGTTGGTAGGCACTACTAATTTGGATATGGCCTAAACCTTATCAGGATCAACATGTATCCCTGCTTCAGATATCACAAAGCCAAGCATCTTATCAATCTTGATACCAAAGAGACATTTCTTAGGATTGAGCCTAACCTCACATTTGAGGCACCATTTAAGCACAAGATTTAGATCATTAGCATGATCATTAGCCTCTTTGGACTTAAATGCTATGAAATCTATGTAATCATTAAGTAAACCTAGCATGTAATTGCTAAAGATACATGTCATGGCCCATTGATAGGTTGCTCTTGCATTCTTAAGGCCAAAGGGCATCATTATATAGAAAAATGTCCTCCAAGGGGTCATGAAGGTTATGCTAAGTTGGTGCTTTGGGTTGATCCTAATTTGGTTGTATTCCAAGAACCCATCCATAAAGAACAAGAAGGCATGCCTTGCCATGGTATTAATGAGTTGATTAATACTAGGTAATGGAAAGTCATCCTTAATAGTTGGTTTATTCAGGTCTCAGAAATTGATGCAAATATGGATACTTCCATTTTTCTTAGGGACTACCACCATGTCAAAAAACTAGTCTATGTAGTCGATATTCCTAATGAAACTAACTCAATAGAGCTTCAAGATCTCATCATGAATTTCCAAGGCCATATTAGGTCTTATCCTACGTACTTTTTGCTTAATTAGTCTAATGCTAGGATCAAATATGATGATATGTTGTACCAACTATGGGTCTAGACCTGGCATATCTTCATATAACCAAGAAAAAACCTTAATCTTGCCTTGTAGGAGTTTGTTGATGTCTTAAGCCTATTAAGGTTCCAATGAGGAACTTAGTTTAAGGGTTTTCTCCTTACCACTGTGTGTTGTGATAGGAACCTCAACCAAGAGTCTTTGATCATGTCACCCACCTCTAAGTCAAGGGTTTTGACTAGCTTTTCAGGGAAATCTAGAGGTTTCTCTATTGAGGCTATGTAGTTGACAAGACTCTTAGGCTTAAACTCTAGGCAATTAGGGTCAATATGCCATTTTACATCACCATGAGGCCCATTTAGGCTTAAAGGTAAACTAATTAGCTCTTAGATACTCATACTTTAATCCTTCATGTCAACTAAAAGCATATTAAGTGACACTAAGGTAAAAATGAATAAAAAATGCTAAAAAGCTATAAAAATTATGCAAATACATGCTATTCTAGTGTAAACAAGGTCATTGAAGGCTATAAATCAAGCAAAAAAATTGCAATCAAGGCCAAATATAGGTCAAAAAAAGGGAAAATATAAGAAATAAGGCTAAAAATGGTCAATAAGTGTCATGGTTTTGTCATTTTTAGGCCTTGGTGAGCCATGATGCTAGTTCAAGACCATACCAAGCCATGGTCGCATGGTGCCAAATAGTGGTCAAGGAAGGAAAAACCCCACTATTTGATACCAATCAAAGGATAAACATGGGAAAATAAAATAGATAAGGAAAGTATAAGGCTATGTAAAGGTTATAAAAAGGCTATAAGGATTAATAATGCAACATAATGTCAAAAAGCAAGTTGAGTCATATGGTAAAGCATGCTATCTAGGATCATTCATGGCTAATTATAAGTCAAAAGAGGATGCGTTTTGCCACTTTTGGGCCTTAGCAGGACATTCTTTAGGGCTTTAGGGATGTTAGATGGGTTTATACATCAATAAGAATTTTTTTTAATTTATTTAGGCCTAGAAATAGGAGTTTTGAATCTTCTACACTAAGCCCCCACACCAAGGGGTATGTCATCATCCAAGGTTCCAAGGGGCTACATTTGGATGCATTTTGGTTAGTTCTAGACATGCATATACATTCTTTTAGTTGCCAAAGTTATTGGACATTACCCAAGATCAAATGTTGTTAATTTTAATCATTTTGATTATTTTTTGGAGTTACCCCCTTACTCCTATGTTGAGCCCCCTTTCCAAAGGGGGTTTCAACATGGAAGATCCAAAGGGGCCAATTTTTGACAAATTTTAATTAGTTTTGTCCATGAATGTGCATTCACTAGCATGTTCGAGTTGCTAGGCATTGTTGAATGTCAAATGTTATCAATTTTAAGGCTTTCTAGTTATTTTTTGAAGTTACCTCCTTACTTGGAAGATCCCAAGTGGCTAATGTTTGACAAATTTTGATCAGTTTTGGGCATGCATGTGCATTCCTAAGGTTGTCATAGATTCTAGACATTTCCCAACATAAAAAGTTGCTAGTTTTAAGGTTATTTTGTTAATTTTTGGGATTACCCCTTTATTTCCACATTGAGCCCCCCTCTAGTGGGGTGTGTCAACATGGAAGACTTTAAGGGATTAATTTTTGATGAATTTTGACTAGTCTTGGGCATGCATGTGCATTCTGAGGGTTGCTAAAGCTATTGGGAATTACCTAAGGGAAAAAATTATCAATGTTGAGGTCATTTAATGCATTCTTAGGGTTACCATCTTGTTTCCATGCTAAGCCCTCCTCCAGGATGGTGTGTTAGCATGAAGGATCACAAGTAGTTGATTTTTGATGAATTTTGACTAATTTTGGACATGCATGTTCATTCTTGGGGTTGCTAGATCTACTAAGCATTGACCAAGGACAAATGTTATGAATTTGAAGGTTTTTTAATCATTTTTAGGGTTTTCGCCTTATTTCCACACTAAGCCCCCCTTCCATGAAATTGTGTCATGGTGGAGAATCCCAAAGGGCTAATTTTTAACAAATTTAGTTCAGTTTTGTGCATGCATGTGCATTCCTAGGGTTGCCAATGCTACCAGATATTGTCCAAGCTCCAAAGCTATTAGTTTTAAGGATAATTTATTTATTTTTATGTTACCCCCTTATTTTCATGCTAAGCACCCCCCCACCCC
>MNCI01014439.1:163808-175821 GCA_015680685.1 Gnetum montanum
CCCCCCCCCCCCCCCCCCCCCCCCCTTCGACCACCTCTTAGGGGCTAGACCCAAGGTGACTATTTTAGAAAAGTTTGACCCTGAATTAGAGACTAGGGTTGAATGTTGCATGTAGAAACTATTAAAAATGGTAAGAAAGTTAGCTTTTATGTTTTTTAAGGGGTGAAAGACATGCTTCGATGTTGAGTATGGTACCCCCAATGTGGATGCATGGGGGTTGAGACTTGGATGTGGTTCTATGTGTTGAAGGGATTAAACCCCAAGGTTGACATAGCTACCAATCCCAAAAGTGACTAGTCAAAAGGAATTTTAAAAAAATTCCATATCATGTTTTGGCTATTTTGATGTGGATCTAGGGTTATTTTTCTTTTTTTTCCTAGGTAAATTTGATTTTTGAAATTAGGCTTCCCTTTTCAAGTGTTTTTTCTAAAAATATCATGTTGGGGCCATTTTTCTTAGATCTAGAGCTAAGGATTCATTCAAATTAAACTTGAATCACATCCTACCCTTTATTTTGATGCATTTTGTAATGGTTTAATGTTGGTTGGCTGTTTTGGCTATAATTTATGGCTATATAATGTCAAATTTTTGTTTTTTCATGCTCTTTGATTTAAAAAATCAAGCTATGTTGTGTATTTTTTATTAGAAAAATAGCTTAAGTTTTGAAAAATTTAATGTTTTGGATTTTTAGTGTTATATTTAAGCTTGAAATGGCTATGGTATTATTTAATTTGAAGTTGTATTGGATATGTTATGGGTATTTTGGTTTGGTTGTGTAGTCATAGGTTTGTGTAATTTTTCATATTTTCATCAACATTAATAAATGTTTTCTAAAACAATAGTTGGGTTTTGAATTTTTATTGAGTATGGGTACATAGGGTTCGATTCAATCTTTCCAAAAGTCATGGAATCACTCTATTTGGAGCTCAAGTGAGTTTTTAATGAATTCATTTCCTAACCCTACATGAATGCAGTTTGATCATGATGGCCACGATTTTGTTATTTTGGTTATGTTTTGTACAATAATGGTTACATGTTTCTGGTTGTAATAGTCATGTATAGAAAGTTCATGATTTCAAGGTTCCTTCCATGGTGGAATGATTAAAATCAAAGATAAGATGAATCATTTCATGAATTTTATTCTAAGACTATGTTAATTTGTCTAGATTTGGCTATAGCACTCTACCCCTTTGAGGATGGATGTGGTTGTCATAGTTGGCATTGTTAACATACATGCTCAAGAGGACTATAAATTATGCTATAAATTTTATTTTTTTGTGTTTTTGAAGAAAATATATTTTTACTATTTTTAATAAGATCTTTATTATGGCCATTTTTCTATGTTTTGATGCTTTTTCTAAATGCATGTTTTGAGCTGAGGCATAATTTTGGTTGTGATGCTTTTGTTATGTTAATTTTGGCTATAAAGTCTAAGAGAGGTTGCAATAATATGTTATTATTTTTTTGTGAATTTTCTTAAGAAAATTTAAACCAACACACTAGAGCTTTTTATGGAAGTTAATTTCACCCTTAACTAGAATGTATAAAATTTGTTAAGAAATTTTAAGTGTTCAAATGTTGTGCTAATGTTCTTTTCTATACTTTCCCCCTATAGGATCCTACTCAAGCTAGTGCTCATTATGGTTGAGTTGGTTGGCATCCTTTGCTTCCTTAGTTAACCTATGAACCACAACCCCTCTCCCTAACTTGACATTGGAAAAGATGTTAGCATGGTTCTACCTAGGGACAAGGGATTTCCTTGCCTACCTTCTCCACCACTTTAGTATGATGATGTGGTAACACCTATCTGAGGAGGTGGCCACGATTATCATAGAGACTTTGCCACCTGGGTCTGCATGCCTAATTGCTTGGTTCATAACTGATGGGCTAAAGACCCAAGTTGGAGAAAAGCTAGTGGATTTCATTAGTCCACGATACCTTTTAAATATCTAGAGAATACTAGAGTATTCATGATACAACATGAATAATACTTTGATGGTGGGACAAAGAGTCCACTCTTTCTTCCAAAATCCTTCAAGAACTATGTACCCATTATAGGGGTAAGCATGACTGTTATAGGTTTTAATATTTTGGTTTTATCTAGTTTAATCTTCTTTCTTCTAACCTATTGATTTTACCTGTGTCTTGTAGGTACAGGGTTAATGATCAAGGTTTGATCAAGAATGATCAAACCTCAGTGATCGCTCATACTACATTAAATGAATTCACTAAAGGCCCCAAGATTAGACATGTTTTTTTTTTGAATAGCTAAGACGGATTTGTGATGAATATCCAACAAGATTTAACTCTATTTACAAGACATGTGTGGCTGCCAAAATAGCACACAGCTAGTGGGTGGCACCTAAGGATATTAGAGATATGGGTATTACCATTGGGGCCTCTACCCAAGCTTCTCTAAGTAAGAAGAAGAAGAGTGAGAAATCGGGTATGTTGTTATGCTAAAGGTTTTATGGTTAATTAGGCTCTAATTAATTAAATAATTTTTATGACTAATACATAGTTGTATTGATGTCAAACACTTGTCTTTCTCTTATAGGGCCTTTCACTTCTATAGATGTTATCATATCCCTCACTGGACATTTTGTGGAGAACCTCATACTAAAGTTTGATAAGGTGGGATGAGCATAGAAATGGTTAACGAAGAATTCATTTGAAGACATTCAAGCAAACACTGCTCATGCAGGTTTTCTTAAGATCTTCATGGCATCCAACCCTTTCATCCCTTCTTTAGAGATGCTGAACATCATTAACTCTTTTGATGAAAGAGTTAAAATGTTTTGCACCATAGTACAGGGCCAATCTATCACTATTTCCATTAGCATGTCTACCTTTCATGACTTATTTGGTGTTTTCACTAACAAGATGATAGTTTTCACCAAACTAATGAAAGAGGTAGGCCACCATGCAGAGGTTGAGGAATGGCTTGGTGTTACCAAGGGCCACTATGGTCTTGCTTGCAGTAGCTTTACAAAACCTGATGAAAAATGGTCTTATCCCTTGTTCAAATCTAGGGTATTTCCTAAATTTTTATCACAAAAGAAGGTAATTTGCATTACACAGGATGGAACTTCAAGAAATTTATGATGGAGAGGACTCATTTTAACTGGGCTACTTCCTTGGCTGCCAACCTTAAAGGGGAAATGCTTAAAATTATTATAGACTCTTCCATAATAGTCTACATGCACCATGCATTTTTTGCAATCTATTTGAAGAGGATTGTGGAATTTTTGGTGGTGAGGAGAGGTGGATTGTGGATGTGTCAAGACCCATAGCAACTCTCTAGTCCTTGGATAAATTATCTTTATTCAACCATGAGTGCCCAAAATCCACCAAAGGGTATGGGAGATTCACTATCCATGATCACAAAGGATATTGATGTTAGTCGGTGTGAATCCCCTAATAGCATAGGGGAGGTACCTCTTACATTTCTAGAAAAAATCAAGAGGGACCAATAGTTGCATGCTAAAGCTACCAAAGTAGCTATGGATAATCTGAAGAGGCCCATAGAGGAAGCACCACCAACAATAGAACCTCCCTCCAAGAAAAATATTATCTTCAAGATCCCATGCTTGGACTAGGCAATCATAGCTATACTTCTACTATGTTTTCTTTTTCTTTTTCTAGTTATGTTTTTGATCTATGGCTATTCTTATTAATTTATCTAATGGTTTATGACTATAGATCAACAATGAAACCTTGTAGCCCAAGTTGCTAATGTAGAAGAAGAACAAAGGTAATCTAAATAGGCACATAGGCTTGCTGAAGAGGAAGAGTAGAGGCGTAAGGCTATGGTAGAGGAAGAATAAAGGCATGTAGAGAAGGCACTCTTGCAACAAGATATGGATGGTCTTGATAGCTTGTTCACTGGGTCACTACCTAAGGAGTCTCTAATTGAAATACTTGATGATGATGAAGATGATCATGAGATGGAAGTGGAGAGCATAGGTGTACATATGCTTTACTTGTTATTGCCTATAGTCTAATTTTTGATTTTAGAGTTGTTATCTATCCAACAATTGTTATGCTTATCATAGTTCTTAAGCTAGCAGCACCAAAAACATATAAAACTAAAATATCCAACTACCACTTCATAATTGTTATGCTTATCATAGTTCTTGATTTTATTCTCCATAAGATTAACAATTTTGGTTATGTTGCTATCTTACAAGCATTTTATGATGTTGGTGGCCCTAGTGGTGTAGGCGACGATGATGATGATGCACTTCACCTTCTCCTATAGATGCCCCCTAAGTAACATTAGATGCATGATGAGATAGTATTTATTATTTATTTCATTTCATGCTTGAGATTGTATGGTTTATGTCAACCATTACTAGAGTTGTAGACATTTTGTCATTTATGATTGACAGTTTTAACATTTATGCTATACAATGTGGCCATAGATATATTATTTCATTTTAATATTTTTTCAATTTCAATCCTTGATTTTGGTTTTGGCTATATATGTTATTGATTGCTTTATCATTTTAAGGTTCTAAGGTTATAAGCATTGAAATTATCTATGTGGAATACAACTACATTAGCTATGGTAAGAGTTATAGGATTATGAATAGGCAAGGGTTACTTGCTATTTTTTTGTTTTGTTTAATAAAAGAAAAGGCATGATAGGTTGTACATTTATTAGTATTTTAAGGCCATGGTGGGTTGCGATGCCATTTTAAAGTCTTAGAAAACTATAATTCTAGTCTAATGTCTTAGCAAACTGTAATGCCAAGTTAAAGTCTTAACATAATACAATGTTATTTTAAGGCCTCAACATGTCATAATGTTGGTTTAAGGCCTTGGAAAGCCATGGATTGCTACTTTTAGGCCATGGTGGACCCTTAGAGTTATATATTTTTTATATATAAATTTTATTTTTCAAAGTTTTATGGCTTTTTCCAACTTTACAATATTTTTTGGTAAGGCTTTTTATTTTTGTCATGTATAAAAGTAATAGAAAATAAAGGTTGTAATAGATAAGTAAAATACATATGAGAGTATAAATCTAGGATACTTGCATGAAGAGTAAAATAAAATTCCCAAAAAAGCATAAAAAATTAGCAAGAGAGGCTAAGCTACATGGCTATTGCCTATATTGTTATAAGGACATGGCTATAGGGACATTGTGTAGAAGGGTTAGGGATACTTCACTTGTGTAGACTCTTCATAATTTTTGAAAGATTAGGAAATTATTAAGCTCTAATTTGAATAATTTTATATTCACCATCACCTTCACTAATTATTGTAGCATCCAAAAATGTCAGTGGCTGGAACACCGAGAGGCTATTGGGTGTATAGCCTAACCCCAAGTCCATGGGAGGGCCATGCTAGAGAAAATAGAAATGGGGTGCCCTAAATGATCTCATCAATCAGACAGGGACTTATGTGGTGTACATAACCATTTGGAAAAAAAAATTTAGAGCATCACACATGGGAGCTGGGGCAACCAAGAATGGAACATACACAACAACATGAGTGTACCAGTGCGTATTAATAATAGAACTAAGAAATTATGCTAACAATTTGAAATACATGCTAAAAGGAAATGAAATGTGAGCTTAGGTGAAGAAATGCACCACCCCAAGTTTGTGGAATGCATCTCTTGATTAAATGGTGTATTAAACTGGTATGCAGTATTAGACAGGCATAGTAAGACAACGAGGTAGTATGGTCATAGTCTTTGGGGTGTTGGGGATGCGGTGCTGCCAGCCACTAGGGGAGCTGAACTTGCTAGGTTAATTATTGTCACACTATGTAGGTATGGGGTTTTGATTCTCAATAAGGTGTCATGCTTGGTTGTTCACGTGTAGAGGTGAGGAAGATGCTGGGAATGCTCTAATGCTAAGATTTGCTGATCATCAACCTTTTTCTCATCAATATTTTGCAAAAGCCAACTACAAAAGTCAACCCTTATAATGGTAATTACTAGGGTATTTATAAATCCAGGGTTAATGGGAGATGTGGATTGGATGCCATGTGGCTTGGGTCCCATGTAGCATGAGTGTGAGCAAGTAACACTGACATGCTATGCTCAAAGTGTGAAGCTTAAAGTGTCAAGCTCTGTAGGACAGGAACAAGAACTGAGCATCTATCAAACTATGACCACACTACCTAGACAACATGTGCCAAATTTTGAGGGATTTCCATGTACCTACAAATAATGCCAAATCAAATGCAACTTGGAGCCTATGCTCTAGGACTACATCTTCCCCCTCTTTTGAGTAGGATCAAGCATACAGAAAATTTTGGGAATCATTGGGAGATAAAAAAACAAAGAAAACTACTAATCTTGGCCACCAGAGTGATGCTAGAGCTAAAATGAAAGTCAATGTTGTGTTAGAGACATTCAAAGGCATTTCCCATGTGTTACACTATTTATGCTACCCAGTGTGACAAAGCGTAGTGTGAACACTTAGAAAACTTTTGCAGGTTTTGGCCTACTATGATGTCTATGTTGCACAACGTAGCAAAGTGTAGCACACATTTTCTAGTGAATCTTGCCAAAATTTAAAATGTTTTCTCATGGCATGCTAATAACACTCTAGGGTGTAGCAAGGCAAGAAATTTTAAAAGGTAGAAAATGCATCTCCCATGTCAGAATGGCTTGACAACTACCATTTACATTATGCTCTTAATTATTCCTCTTTCCTCTCATCCTCTTCTCTTCTATTTCCTCTTTTTTTCACCTTTTTTCATAATGCTAACATGCTTTGTCATTCAGTAGGTGATACTTCCACTAGATACCTTGAATCTTTGTCCACTTTCTGCTTACAACCATGGGCAGAAACCCTAGACAAGTTTGCCTTCATGTAGGGCATAGTAGATGATATGATCGATCATCTAAAGCAAATAGATCCTGAGATAGGTATATTTGGGTTGTTGCATTTTTTTATGTTATTTTATTTTCACCTTTGTCTTATAACTAAAATTTCCTCTCTTTGATGTAATAGCCTCATGACTTAAATGGGATCCAAGAAGGGTAGTCAAAGTTGAAGTTGTGCCTAAGATTCCTCCTGAGGTAGCAGAGGTGCCTTGTCATATATATGATGAGGTAAGAAAATAATCATTACACTTAGCATAATCAGTGTGGGAGTGTAGGCGCATAAATGAAAACCTCTAGAAGCAAGTTAAAAAACTTGAAAAAGAGAAAGCAAGCTAGGTTGCTCAACTGGAGGACCTGCAATCATAGTATGACTTCATTATGGCCCATGACAAATTAGATGGTAGCTAGCACATGGCCGTGATTGATTATGCCAGATATTGATTAGCCATGAGGGGCAAGAATGAAGCTACATGTGAGGTAATCGAGTAATGCTTACAGATTGATCTCTTAGCCCAAAAGAACCAAGATTGGAAGGATTATAGCACCAAGGTGTATGAATGGGGGCAAGCATAAAAGAATCATGAGAATCAGTAAAAAATGGAACATGCTGCCTACTGCAGAAAATATAGAGATGAGTCTATAGAATGCCAAGGTCATGAACTATTCCTTGACACAATCGATGCTACCCATGCTTATAATAGATTTGTGAAGCACCTGGTGGTCAGTGACTCCCCAAAGATGGAAATGACCATGCCTTCTGGGGAAGCCACATTTGCTACGTTTTCTCCAAGGCCACCTATATGGACGGTTGTGGAGAAAGGGAAGATCCTAACATGCATTGATTTACAAGAGGAGGACTGGGAAAATATGATAGAGGACAAAATCCTCTAATGCTTGGAGTCCAGCCTCAATAGGATGCCACCAGACATGGATGTGGACCAATCTTAGGTTGGTTAAGTTTACTTTATTACGATTTATTTCATGATAGCTTCATATGTTATCCTACTTACTGATTGGTTTATTGTTTTGTCTTTGGTTTGCACAGGATCTAGATAAAGATGCAGGACCTAGTGGAGTGGTGGATAAGGACAAAGGAAAGGAGCCTTAGTCTATACATTGATGTTTTAAAATTTTTGAAATGTGACCCCATTGTTGGGCAATTTTGTAACTTTGAAAGTAGAGATACTCTTAGACCATGTATTTCATTTACAATTTAATAAAAAAGCACAATACTTATTTTATTTCTTTTTCTTGGATTTTTGTTGATGTAGTTACGCCCCTTATGGGCCCCAAGCGATAGTTTAAGGCCATTTTGGGCCATGCTGTAGTTTATATCCATTTTGGGCTATGGCTAGTTTAAGGCCATTTCGACCCATGCTATAATTTAAGGCCATTTTGGACCATGGCTAGTTTAAGGCCATTTTGGGCCATGTTATAGTTTAAGGTTATTTCAGGCTATGGGCAGTTGTAAGAGGGAGTGGGTTGCCAGTTTTAGGCTTTGGTGGGCTGTGCGATAGTTTAAGGCCATTCCAAGCCATGTGATAGTTCAAAAAAGCATAACTAACACAGAAATTAAGCATAACACAAAATTGAAACTATACAAACAAAAGTACTAAAGAAAAAATAACTAAAGGAGTAAATTAGGGACATGTCCTAATCATGTAGATGTTTCCTAACCCAATGTGGGTTAGGTGATGCATACGGCCTAGAAGACTTGAGGCAATACTCTTCTACGCTATCATCTGCTAATGAAAAAGGAAATTCTGCCCATAGAGTTTCTTCATGCAGATGGTTAGTTTTGCTTGGCTCACTTTCCAAATAACATTAGGTTTTTTAAAAAATAGGTGATGCATCTTCAAAGACTTCTATCTCCGACCCTTGCTCAGTGTCTATATTTTTGATAGCCCAAGGGGCTATGTTGTCACCAAAGATCATCACTTCTCCACCTGCATAGGGTAGATGGATCTCTTGGCGGATTGGTGAAGAGAAAACCCTTAATTAGCCTAACTGAGATCTTCCTAGGATTAAATTGAACCTAGGAATCTTCTCTACCATGATGAATTTTGCATTAGTGGGGAATCGATCCCCTACCATGAAATCAATGATGACTATTCCCTTGACCATGACATGTGCACCATTGAAGGACTTTAAACAAGCAGTTGTTGTTGGCCTGATTTGGTCTACTAGCCCAAGCTTGTTGACAATAGGGAATGGAATGACATTATTTGTGGCCCCATCATTGACATGCACAATACGAATCCTGTACTGGCCCATAGGAATTATTATGAACATAGGGGTAGTAGTTACTTGACCCCTTTCAAGATCAGCATTAATGGCTTCATCATAAAAAGTTAAGAGGGTTCACCATGGTTTTTTAGTTGTAGGAAAAAGCATCATGGCATGGATGGCTTTTTCCTCTATTGGCATATCTTCCTTAATAGGAATGGATGCCAACATGCAGATCAAAGCCTCATGATGCAAAAAGGAAGTCATGATTAAATTTTACAAGCTTAAAGTTGTATTTTTTGTTTTAAAGCTTATCTAACATTTGTAAGCACGTCTAGGAAATCTTGTCCACTATCTAGTTGTTTGGTGGCTTTTATTTCCTGCACATGCCCTAAGAGATGAATCTCCTAAGGAGAAGAGAACTTGGCTTTTGGTTAGGTGGTAGGCTTCTAGGCTTCGATAGTTGGTTGTTGTAAGTGAATTTCTATCTTATCTTTAGATGGTGGCACCATGGGAACTGCCGATAAGGGGGTGGGATTTGGGGGACCTAATTCAATGTGTCTCCTAGCCATCTTATCATCTAGGCACTCATCACGTTTCCTCAAGTAGGAAGGTTGCAAAGCAGTCTCCACCACCGAATTCTAGGTAGATGGAAGGTTTGTACCTTTTGGAACCTTTAGGAAAAATGGTGCTTAGGTTGTTACCACAATAGGCTACGGGGCCTTGACCACAAAAGGTGTAATGTATGGTCAAGATGGTGCCTTACTGATGAATGGGACCTATGGCCTAGTTGTCATCAAATTTTCAGCATGACTAGAAGGAAAACGAACCACAAATGATTCATGTGTTGCATCTGCATCATCATCAATGCTAATAGCATTAATGGTATATCCTGCACTACTAGCATTCAATGGGTCCTTATAGACATTCATATATTGGTTCTCTAGCTGGACAAGATTTTTTTCATCAAGGATTAACTTGCCTTGATTAATCATGTGTTGGATGTCATCTTTTAGTGCTAGACATTAATCTATGTCATGACCTTGCAACTAATGGTAGTTGCAGAACCAGTCCAATCTAAAATTTTTAGGCATTAGAGGCTTATTGGGCATAGCAATAGATGGGTCCTGAAGGATCTCATAGTACCTCTTGTGACATTTGCATGCATCTTCTGACATTTTCTTATGTTCTATGCACCCAACACTCAATAGCTTATCTAAAAGCTCTAGTGGCTTATTTTGAGCAATCCTTACGTTCAAAGTTTGGCCTTGGTGAAGTTTGCCCCATGGCCATTGATGTGGGTTGGTTGGTTCCCGCATTGCTAGAGCTTGACAAATTTTTTGGTAGTGGCTGAGGCCTTAGGCACCTTAGTCACTTGTTTGTTGTTGGTGGGCTTGGCCTCGTTAGCCACAACTGCCATAGTGGTTTTTGTGGCTTTCCCCTTTTCCTTATCTTTCTTTGCATGTGCATTATTGTAAGCTATGTAAGCTAAGTCCTTGCTAGCCTCTACTGCATCTTGTATGCTCTTTTTTTGAGCAAATGTTTGACTAAGGAAGCTCAAGGCTAAATCATGTAGTTTGAATTTAATGAAATCGTTTACAATGCCCTTAAAAATGGCTAGTAAGTGGGCTTAAACAATTGGCTCAAGCCAAGGGTTAATCAATAATTAAGCATAAACCAAGGGTTAGAAACATAGGGTGCTATATGAAAAGGATCTTCACTCAATTTTTTACTAACTACATCTTATATATGTGATGAAACCAAAAGTACTAAAGATCAATAGGACTAAGGAAAAAGATAGAGGCTTGGTTTCCTTATTTATATATGTTCTTTTATAACTATTTTTTAGAGATTAATAATTTTTCTAATGGAGTAAGACTAGACACCCATTGAGTTATGGTTAATAATATGTATAATGTCTATATGTTATTTATGTATTTGTATTAATTTTCGATATATAGTCTGATTGGTGTGATTTCTTTGTTCCTTAACTAGACCAATGATGCAGTGTTATTAATTTAATTAGTTATATAGAGAATTTTGTTAGTGATTCTTTATGTTCCTTTATTAGATTAATCCTTTAAAAAATTAATTTACAAGGAACATGTAGAATGTTGCAGAATCCCTTCTATCTCCTCTAGATTAAGTCTTAGTCATCTAATTCCATCTTCTACTAGAACTAGTGTGAGTCACTAATCTTTTAAATCCCCAATGAAACTTGAAATTTGGTCAAAAACCTCTATTAAAAATATAGATTCTACCATGGTTAGAAATACTTTGATGTCTATTTGTTATCAAACTAATGTTCTAGACCTTTACGAACTTTGTAACCTTCATGACCAAGTACAAAAGAGTACCTCCAATGTTCAAAAAGAAGAAGTATTTAAGAATCAATTTAGAAATTGATGTAACTTTAAATAGGATTCTAATAGTGTGCAAGGTGGTAATTTTTTTTAATTAAACCCATATTAAATTACTATCTAGAATAGTGCTAGCAATTTAAAAGAATTCTAGGGAAGTTAGGAAGCTCATACTCATATGCTAAACATTTGGTTGATAATTTGCATATTATCAAGTTGGAAAAGAAGAGTCTTGAAAGAATTATTATTTAAAATTAAATAGTTATTTATTATTTTTTATTTTTATTCTTATACTAACAATTTTTATTTTTATTTTTTTGAAAAAACAAGTGAAAGAAACTCGTCTTCATCATTGAGTGGCTAAGACACAAGTTACATAGTTAAATGTANATGCAAGACTAAGGTTTTGAACGCGAATACGGGAGAAAATTGCAAGATAAGTTTATTCAGAAAACAGGGGATTACAAAACAAATGAGTTTAATTTGAATTCAGGGCAGAAAGAAATGATCAGCAATGAAATACTTGGGCAGTCCGAATTCTATTCCAAATTTCATTTGGCTTCATCAGGAACCTGAACAA